>JBAIZZ010000377.1:210763-261021 GCA_037355905.1 Heliconius aoede
ACGATCTTGACACACGGACAGACCTACATCAAAGTGATCCTTATAAGGGCTTGTTCATTTTTAGATAAGAAACCCCAAAAAAATATGCTGCCTTTGTAAAATTGCCATCGGGAAATGCTTTTTCTTTTAATAGTTATATTTTAACGATCTGAAATATCTGGTGCGGGACCAGGGGAGGCAATTGACCGATCGTCCTATAATGGAGCGTGATTAGGGTTGCTATGCTTCTTTAGAACACGAACTATGTACGTAAGACGCGTTAAGGACGACAACTGGAGACAGCGATAAGAACAGCTTATCTAAAATACAATAAACTTTTTAATCAATATTATAAATAAAATACTTTATTATTCCAAACCATTAGATATGTAATGATTTTAAAAAAATACCAGTGGTAAACAATCTTAGAAAAGAACGACAGCGATAATATCGTCGAAAATGTACTACTTATTACAGTTATCAAAATTCGAATGTGAACAAACTTTTTATATATTTTATATAAAATACAAAGTAAATCAATAAAAACAAAATGACAAGTTCAATAATATTCACAATCAGAGAGCTTTAAGTGTGAATGCTATTACATATAAACAAGCTTACATCGCAAACGTTGTTATCGGCGTTTACTAATTATTGATTACTTTCTTGGAATTGGTATGTATACTCTCCGTGATGTAATTTCATTATCTGCCGCTACTACACGCGGCACAGTGGTAGTAGTACGTAGTCGTCGTTCGGTGCGAGTCTGTGTCTCAAACCCGCACCACCTTTACACGTGGGCGGGGGATTTTACCTATGTATTTGCAACCGTATTATCTCCTAAATTGTATCTTCCACATGTACACATATTTTTTTCATTTAAAACTCATCAAAGAGTGAAATCGTTTAGTAGTAACCGGTCAACTATATTTTCTACTTTATGTTCCTTCCTTATGAGAGTTCCTTCGACTCTATAGCGGAAGAACCTATTTCACAGGAAGTCCCGTAGGATATGTAGGAGACAGTCTGGGAGGCCAGCGCGTATCAGCTTGAAAATTAGGCCGTTATGCCAGACCCTGTCAAAGGCTTTTGCTATGTCTAGAAAGATGGCCGCAGTGCTAAGGTGGCAGCGACCCCGCACATGGTGTTGTGCTGTGTGCGTATTAAAAACTCATATTAAACTTTAATGTTTCGAAGTTATTTGGTTTTTTGTTATTACATTTTTGATTAAATAATTTTCAAAGTAGACATTTTCAATCAATTTTCAATACAGTGATTGATTTAAGTGCATGTTTAGTATTAAAATGTATTAAAGTACAATGTTTCTAATTGTAGTGTCTAAGGATTAGACGACTGTTTTAGGGTTTATTGGGGTTTATTATTTATTTTATAAATAAAAAATAATAATAGGTCGGAGCAAAAAGCAAAAAAATCAGTGTTTCAACAAAGAATTGCAAACGGAAACATATACTTTACACTGCATTAGGTTTATTAGTAGATAAAAAAAGATTTTTTTGTTTTAAATATCAAAATTAATTTTGCTATTTTAAACTTTCTCCAAACAAATTCTATCTTCGTCATAAAATAAATAAATATACATCAACAATGAAATCAAGAAAGTATTCATAGTCCGTTGAAACCATCCGCCACAAGTAACGACTTCAAAATGATGTTGTGCCATCGTATAAAGTAGATAACAATAAAATATATTTTGGTTACATTTCATATAAGTTAAAAGAAAGCGCATCGTAGGCGCGCGCCGTAGCTTGCGGCGTGGCGGCGCATGCGCATTTCTCGCGGCGGTCAGCAGTCAGTAGTCAGTAGTCAGTAGTCAGCCGCGCGACTCACACACACGATGTTCGTGCTCGCGCTCGCTGCCGCCCTGCTGAGCGCGCTGGCCGGCCAGCCCGGCGCCGGCGCCAGCCTGCACTGCGCCATGCGCCGCGAGATCTCGCCTTGCACGTGCCGGCGCGAGGACCTGGGCACGGGCGCCGTGCTCGTCATCTGCCAGCGCATCAGCGCCTACGGAGACATCGCGCGCGCCCTCACCAACAAGTTCAGCCCCGAGACCAAGATCGGCCTCGACATCTCCTATTCGCAGCTGCCCGACTTCGCGGATCACAGCTTCCGCGATCTCGGCCTTTCCATCACCCGCCTCAAACTCAATTTCGACAATCTAAGGCAAGTCGTACAGTCGCTCAACACCGACATCACCTTACCTTACTTCATAAATGAACATGTATAAGCTCTTTGTTGTGTAAAATGACGAGCAACATGAAAACGTGATAACGAAACATCAAAACAGTGCGTGAGTTGAAGAGAAACAACAGGTTTGTGATAAGAGGAGCGACGGCGATGGAAATCGGTGCTTTATCGTGAGTGTGGGCGGCGGCCCGCAGAGGGACCGCGCCTCCGAGGTCGTAGGATCATATCTCTAATTTTATTTAGCAATACGTAACTTTCAGAGATCGCTACGCTTGTAACAAAAATAAATAGTAAGGCAAGCCCGGTAGACAGCGCCTTGTACTTTTCGGAATTGTCGAATTCCAGAAAATAATTAAGTCGTTTCTGACCCGTCACCTCGACCCTCATTGACCGCAATTGATGTTCTGTGATCGTCAAGTCACGCGTCTTATACATCTGCCGTTACATATTACGAACACAAAGTATTCAAAACTTAAAGAGTTTAACCAATACATATATAGTTTCTCCGGAATTTGTAAATAAATTAATCATTTCAAACTATAGCCGGCGACTGATATGAATGTTATACATACATATAAAAACATGAATACTTTATCTACATAATATATATAATCATTGTTTCCACTATAGTTATTTAATTTATGTATTCGGGGAAAATTGGTTTTTTACATATATCCGTCTGAATTCCATCCACATATGGGGATCACATCTAGGACGCTGGGTTCGCTGAGTTCGCTGGGTTATCGCAGGTCGCTTCTAAAGCAGTAAAATTGAATGATATCTTATTGGTCGTGTCGTATTCACTATATTTACCCATTAATGATGTACTAACTAATTAAAGAACCCGTTGTTCGTTAGTTATTTCCGTTCGACAAGAGATTATTTAACTATTTTAATCTTTTTTAGTAAGTCGTTAGTATACTGTGCTCTCCAGCTTCATGCTGTATCCCACATACAGCATCGTAGAGAGAGGGGGAACCTAGTGTTAAATCACTACGTGTTGAGTGGAAGAACTCAACGACGGGCTTTTGTCTTGTTGCCGGAACAAAGAAATGATAATATTAGTGAATAGTAACGTCATTCTCTCGAGTATGGATCGAACTCACAACCGTCGCGTTACAGCTCACGTGTTTTATAAAATATACTAAATTAGAACATGAACATTTTGTAGAACTATTTATAATATACATTCGCTTTATAAATTTATTTTAAAAGCTTATACGATGACCACTTAATGTAACTAGCTTTTCTCAGGAAATGTCACTACCACGTAGCTAGTAGCGTATTACAAAATATATTGGTGTAATACATTATTTTTAGAAGTTTGCTTTTTTATAATTGATTTTCAAAATAATTCTTGTTGATGGATTTAAGTAAAACGGGGTAGTAAATGTATTTTTTATTATTTATTTTTCTCCGTGTGATCCCGGCTTAGAATAGGATCACCCTTGGTACTGTCGGTGTCGTAAGAGGCGACTAAAGTACGTGTGGTAGAGTCACGTCACCAGTAATGGCAACACGCGTGGGCAGACTCGACTGGAATAATACCATCCGTGGCATTCAAAACCGACGTGAAAAAGTGTCTCTTGCCACTGCGTTTCGCATTAGGTAATGCCGGGCCCCGGCGCCCAACCCCACCTTGAAGGCCGGCAACGCGCACAGCGTGCGCTTTGCCTTTAAGGTGGGGTTGGGCTGCGCACTCTGGTGCCGCATGACGTCGTGGGCGGCGGTGATCACTTACCATCAGGTGACCCGAAAACTCGTTTGCCGTGCCCTTTTCCATACTATATAAGTGAAATGGTTCGAAGTAACTTTACTCTGTAGGGAGATTTTTCTACTAGAGTCAAATTTTTGATGTAAAAGTACAGCGATTCTTTTAGAATTAGAATAGAATTATTAGAATTATAGAATATTTTGTGAAAAAAACCCACTAGATAGTGGGTTTTTTTCACAAAAAAATTTGTTGAAAAAACTAAAACTTATTTTTACATGTTTATATAAGGCCAAAGTTTATATAATATGTATTGATAACGCTTAGAGGTAAAACCTATGTTTAGTTTCAACCTATATAAATTTTTAGTTATAAACTCTATATAAATTACACAACATACATTACACACTATATAAATTTTAATTTTAAAATAAATATTAATAATAAAAAAAAATTGCAGCTTATACCATAAATAAATAAAAAATAGTACGAGACGATTAGCGCGGCGTCAAAGTCTGCCATCGAAAATGCATTCTTTCTAAAACTGGAGGAGCATTGAGATCAGAATAATTGAATACTTACTTGGCTATAAGGGAGTTGTGCAAGTTATTTATAGATATAATTAATTATTATTATTAAGTGGGGAACGGAGTGTCTTAACACTAAGTTCCCTATGCCTACCCTGCTGCGTGCGGGTTACAGCGTGAAGCTGATTTATTATTAGGCTACTAATTGATACAATTAAAACATGTCGATTAAATTATTAATAATTAATTTCTAGTTTCTATGACATAAAAGTCAGGATAATCAACGAAAAATTAAGTCTGTAACGAATAAAAAAATCTTGTCCAAAAATATCCTAAAATTCGCTCGTTTTAGATATTTCCTCTAAAGATATTCACATTTTGATTTTTTCCTTTTATTTGTACTGCTAGCTCTATTTGTACTACGAGTTACTTCTTGCCAAATTTTACAATTAGGTAGGGACATATCTAATTACCTAATTTACCGCGTTTTGAAAAAAATATGTCTTATAGAGTTGGAAAGAGTATAAGATGGGGTCTTCACATTCGATTTTGATCAGAGTTCAGCGTGGCATGGGAAATAAAAAGAGAGAAAACTCTTATTGGTGCGTTTTTTGGTATATATTAGTTACTATTAAAATATTACAAATATATTATTGAGTGATTTATAGACGTCTTGACAATGCTACAAGAGTCGGCTAGTGTGTAATGAGTGAAGCACGTTGTTTAAGTAGATACATCGTTTCACTGTCAGATATGGGGAGACACTTAAAGTCAATCAATCGTATGCACGTGTCAAACGAGACCAAGAATCTGTCGAAAGAATTACCTCATTTTAAATTGTGTTTGTCAGACCCCTGCATCAATATAGGAAAAATAACAAGCGTAAAGTACTGAACAAAAAAATATGATATTAATATTTTATATATATATAATATAATAAAAATACAATTGTTACAAAAAAATATACATATGTACATAAATTATCAGTGTAGGTCGCGGTATCAGTCTTGGTCATCTTATAATATTCTTACCATTCACGTCATTGAGATTTTCTATATATATACACACACACACACACACATATATAAGCTTTCATTGCTAAGTACGTTCAAAGATGATGCAGTGAAAAGTGATATTTTAGCACCAGCGTATTATTTTCGAAGCCAGCCGTGGCGCAGGTGCACAAGTGCGTGAGAGTAAACGACAGATTGTGGGTTCGATTTCCGCTCGTGGAAATTAAATGTTTAATATGTTCATTTGTTCGCTCTAGTGTCGCGGCGTTGAGTATATTTTTTTGTTAGAACCTCACAAATTAGAAGAATTTATAATATCGTAATATAGAAGGAAACGGGTTTGGCCAATTTTTCAGATTTCTTTCTCCCTTATCTCTCCGCTCTTGATAATCAAATATCTGTTTAATCGTTCCGTGTTTCCGGCGCCACTCAACACGCAATGCCTCTAAAATGCTGTGGAAAGAGGGGTAACGGAAAAGCCTTAATAGAAACGGGAGACTTAATAGAAAGAGTCTGTGTAAGCTGTAGGTTTCCAGGCTTCCAGCTTCACGCTGTATCCCGCTAGGTGCAGGATACAGCGTGAAGCTGAAGAAAAAAAATATTATAACAATGTTTTCATTGTTATAATATTTTTTTTTCTACACTTTGCCTATTTATAAAATTACACATCAGACTGGCTAGGCGTCATCCGACGATATTGTAAACATTTTCGCGACACATATTATCGAATTAGTACGTACGCCAGTTATTTTCCCTGACATATATAGATAGTGAAAGAAGTGACATAATAAGAGTTAATATTTATGGTTATAGTAAACAAAGAAAGTATCTCAACAATGACTTCTCTAAATTTCATTTTTACATTTATGTTCTATTCTATAATAAAGTCTTCGATTTGTCGAAAGAAAGAGTATGTACAGTGCTGGGGACTTCCGACCCAAGCCTACTATAAAAAAAATTGTATGCAAATAATCCAAACGGCACACCCTCGTATATATTATATTAAGTAAATAAAAAATTAAACTTAAAAAAAAAAACATTTTCGTTTGTATGAACAATACGAAAATACTTTTGCCCTGACCTATTATTTTATAGTTTGTTTTTTTTTCATGCTTTAGTCAAGATCTTTATTTATTTTTATTCGACACTTTACCCACCTACTTACTCGGTAAAAAATCACATCCCGCGCATAATACCCTCCTATATAGGGACCCTAGTGTTATGACACTCCGTTCTCGCCGCATTTTTCGATGCATTACTTGTTGAACAGCAGAACAAGCAAAGAAACGAAAAGGAAAAATATGAAATTACATTACTACTAATTTATTTATCTAGACAACACATTATAATATTAAAGTTTCAAACAGTATATTTAATCGTCGTCGAATTGATAAAGAGTTAATTAGGTCAAGAGTAAATCTACAAAACACCTCTCGATTAATACCGAAGTCACATCCGATAAGGTGACATATGAGAGTACATGTAGTATAGGATGGAAGTTACTATATATATATGCTATGCTGCTAAGTGATACGTAATGCTGAAAAATATTATTCCCACATTTAATAATCATTTTTAATTCCCAATTAATTAAATCAACTTCACGCTGTATTTCACAAACAGCAGGTGGCGGTGTTAAGACACTCCGTTCCTCACTTTGGAGCTTTGCCTCGACGCCAGAGCGAAGAAATGGAAATATAAGCGAAAAATAAATATTTCACCTCCTCGAGTTTCACCTTCGAGTGGATCGAACCCACAACCATTGCGTTACTGTCGCGCCCTTGTGCCCCTGCGCCAGGGCGGCTCCAGTATCACAATTTTAAATTCCATATTTTGAATTAAAATATTGTACTTTATATATTATATATATAATATTTATATGTTAAAGTACAATATTTTGCTTTAACTGTCAAGAATCGGTTGTTTCCATTGTTTTGTTCTTATGGAATTTATGTTATAAGAAAAGGAAAAAATAATATTTTATTCCCCCGAGTGGGAAATGAAGCCATAAACGTAGCGCTTACAGTCACACACTTGAGCCCTTGCGCGACGACGGCCTCTTTAATAAAGCTCAACTTCTTTTTATAAAGCAATTGGGATTCCCGTATGAAAATCACTTTGATGACAAAAACGGTGGGATTCGATCACTTGTATATTTTTCTTGGATATGATGAATAGATTTAAATTTTATATGATTACATCATTTAATTAAAAACTGTGTCCTGCCGATTAGAGGAATAATAAAATATGGAGGATTTTTTATGAAATTTTATTTTTTATTATTAAATTTTTTATTTTTTCCTTTATATGTGAGTATGTGAGTGAGTACGTGAGTACGTGAGTGTATGCTAAAATAGATATGAAACAGACATACATTAAAAAAAAAAGTTAAATATCAGTTATTGATGTAATTTTAATATCTCTTTCAACTTACTGAAGAAAAATTACAGAATATTAAAAAAAATATATCACCATTCTAAACTTTTTCTATAGTGGCCGTAAAATTTTACAAATACGATGCGTATGCCGCGTAAGTAATATAAAAAAACCTTGATTCCTCTCATCCATAAATCGAGATGTCAAATAATTTATACATTTACCAGTTAGATTTTCCATTCAACCTTGCCTCTAATACATCAATATATATAGGTCTCAGTACAATCACGTCCAGGCCGAGCCTAGCGCTTCGTTTAATTGGTCTCCTTTTGTAATTTAATTACCCTTTGGCCTAAGCCAGTGAGACAATTATGAATCGTTCAGGCCACTTCTACTACTACTTGTGCCGGTCAAGTGTATTCTTTCCTTGTTTAAACTAAATTTATTATGTAAATTTTATAAGATATGTAACAATTAAGTTATTAATTTTTCAACCTTTTATATGTACTATCTATCAGCCTTTTGCAGTCCACTGCTGGACATAGGCCTCCCCTAATGCTCACCACTCCGTCCGGTCCTGCTCCCTTTGAATCCAGCGGTTTCCCGCTGTCTTCTTTAGGTCGTCGGTCCACCTGGTTGGAGGGTGACCTATACTCCTTTTGCCGAGACGTGGTCGGATTTGGGAGGAGAAAATTAAAATAATTCACTACCTCATGTAAAAATCACGTTTACGGTCAAATGTTCTCCTCAAATAAAAGGAGCAGCGGGGGCGCCCCTTTCATGTCGTTCAAAAATGTATATAATCAATCCCTTTTACCGGCTAAAGCAGATTTCAATAACAGAATAATATTTAACCAGTGCGCCAAGATACATTAAAATTATATTTAAAAAAAAACACGTAATTTTATCCGAGAACTGCATGATTTTTATATTCTCGCTTTGGTAACAAGACAATGCGCGGCTTTGACGCTTTCGACATTCAAAGCACAATGAAAAAAACCTCTCTATATGCTGGACATTGACAGTGTGATTATAATATTATATAACATAAATATTACTTAAAAATTATATGACTTGACTGAATTGTATGACAAATTGTAGTTATTGAGTATTTAAAAAAAAGTTACAGATCGCAGATCATACTTCTACTAAAGTAAAGACTGTTAAATATGTTCACTGAATGCCAATCATGTCATTTTCATGTTGTTATATGATCGCTTTCCACTTACTTTAACGGAATAGTAGTCTATTTTCTACTATGGTCCGTATTTATAAACCACTCTCAAGTCTGAGATCGATCTTGAGATGCCGATTTCGTTCATAAATTATATACCTATGTACCGTACACAAGTTTTGCTTAATAAAAATATAATGTATTCAAAGTTTTACGAGCACTTTAGCCATTTTATCACAATATTTTCATATAAATAAACATTGAATCATATAATATAATGTAAATAAAGCAATAAAATTACTATTTTTTTAATGCAACGATAAAAATAAATAAATTGTTAATAAGAGATAAGCACTTACACATGTGTGCCCCCGGTTTAATACCTCTCATTTAATGTACGTTACAGCTAAAATTACTAAAACCAGGCCGGTCGTGGCGCAGAGTATAAGTGGCGATGAAGTGCGATTGTTTGTGGGTTAGATCCCCACTGGCAGAAGTGCTATGATATTTATTTAAAAGAATATTTCCATTTCTTCGCTCTGGTGTCAAGCCAAAGTGCGGCGTTGAATCTCTGTAGTCGTGTCACTCAATATGCAATGCCTTCAGAATTCTGCGGAAAATGCTCTTCTAACAATATGTATTCAATTTAAAACATATATATAATTTACACAAAATTAATTATAAACTGATCATTTGACATAAAATGTTGATAAAATTAGTCTAATAAAATCTAAACTGGCTGTAGAAAAACATTTTAGAATATTTTTTTTCATATTAGACTAGGTTAGTGTACGTAACATCTGTATTCACTACTTTGACTGCAACATATACACTATTTATAAGCTTTCGTGATAAGACGGTGGTATAGGTTGACTGACGCAAAATATAGGATTAAACTCAATGTATATATAAAAGCTGTTTGATGGACTAAAAATATACTACCTACTCCTATGTAGCCTTCATGGCGCAGTGGCATAAGTGTATGGCTGTAAATTCGGAAATTGTGGGTTCGATTGCCACTCGGAGAAAAGAATAATTAGATACACGTACTACGTATACGTTATTGTTAAAATTAATTATATTAGGGGAAACGAATAATTAGTAATAACTCAATACATATTAGTGCTTTATGTTATGTATGTGCAACCGAGTTGACGTAGACAGGAAGGCTTGATTCAAATACTTTTAATTAAAATATCCGTATTTATTCGTTCTTGATGCGATAGGACACATCATTATGTTTAAATATTTGTAAAATTTTATTGCAAAATGTCTTAAGCATAAAAAAGTGTTGCTTCAAAATTCGGTAGAAAGTGAGGAACGGAGTGCCTTAACACTAGTTTCCCTCTGCAACTGTTGACAATTGATTTATGATTTCTGGAAATTCCACCGGGATTAGGAAAACGGGATTTCTATCTTACGCCATACGCTTTAAAGGCCGAACAAACAAAGTCGCGAGCAACGACTAGTTTCACGTATAAATCTCTGAACGGGATGTAAAACAGCAAAAATTGTAACAACAGTATTTTTTCGTGGAATGATGATATGAACGTGTAGTTTTGTTATCTATTGTGCTTGTACAATGAAAAAGGACAAAATTCCAGCCTTATGCATTTATTGTACGCGTTTTTTCTTATTATTAAATAAGTCCCTTATTCAATAAGTCCAGTGTAAAAAATTTTAATTAGCTTTACCCTGTATCCCGCACACAGCAAGGCCAGGCTAAGAGAACTTAATAGTAAGACACTCCGTTCTTCACTTTCCCTCTACACAGAGTGAACAAATCCGTCAAACTTAGGGCAGGATAATCGAGCTTCTGTTGTATTTCTTTTTCTCGAGTTTTCAAGTATGACTCAAAACGCAATGCCTCCAAAATTCGGCGGAAATTAGCGAACAGAGTGTCTGAACACTAGGTTCCTTCTACGTACTCTGCGGTGTGCGGAATACAGCGTGACGCTAAAAAAATGCCAAATTTAATATATTACTTTTCAAAAAAACTAATAGTTCTGTAATCATAATTAAGTGATAATAAATTAAAGGGGAAACCACTCACAGGAATACCCCAGTTTTATCAGTTCCTTCCACGATAATAAGTCACAGTATAAAAAATCAGTCAAGGGTGAGTCAGGCTGGCCCACCGAGGGTTCCGTACAAAATTAGTGGCGAGCTCTTTTCTAAAATTCAGGTTGAGTTTAGCCAGAGCCATTTTATCTGATATCTCTCTTGAAATAGCGGCTTTAATATCAAATGTTGCCCCCGTTCAAAGGCTATTATTTTTTGGGACTTAACAAAACAACCGGAAGATCCCTATGAAATTTGATTCCTCGAGTCCCCACTCGAGGAAGTGAACCCACAATCGTCGTGTTACAGTCACACTCTTGTGCCGCTGCGTCACGACGTCCACGAGTAATATGTTACACTTTTACAATAAGTCAATTAAAATTAGTTTTATATCGGGTTTGGTTGTTAATACCATTTATATTGGGATATTGTATTTTTTAAACATATTTTTTTTCCAACTATGCAATTTAATAACATTTATACTATACGTTACCTATACATATACAAATTGAATAAAAATATATTTAGATTCTTAATGTATAGTGCAAAACATGTTTCTATTTACATAAGCATCAATTTGAAAGCACTTTATATTACTGTAAAAAAATATGTTGTACTTTTTGAACGGAGAAGTAATATATTAATTCACAATATAAAATACATACATATATTAAATATCTCGTTAATAAATTGAATCAGTTTCACGCTGTATTCTACTCCACACATAGCGTGGTGGGCAGAGAGAACCTAGGTGGTAAATTAATGCAAGTACAATCAAGAAAGATTTTAATAAAGAATATCTACTCGATACGAAGAACCTTTTGATGAGAGAGGAGGGTGTATTCATTGCTGTTAGATGTAGGCCTACAGAAATTCCATTTAAAATATTGAAATTTAAATTTATGAAAATTGTGTTCGTAGGTAACAATATCTTATATTATAATTAAATTTTTTCACATTCGTTCTCGATTTATATTCTTGAATCGTTATAATTTAAATAGTAGAGTTTTGTTGTATAAAATGTATTCTATTTTCTTCAATAGGGCACAATACAAAGTTCAGCTAAGAATTTGCTTTTAAAAGATAAACAGAAACTCATAATCCTTTTTTCTAGCTAGGGCAAGCAGAGGGAACCTAATGTTAAGACATTTAGTTTCCCACTTTTCGCTCAATTTTCGAGACAGCGTGTTGAGTAGTGAAAATCAATGTTGCGTTTTGTCTCTTTACCATAGCCAGAAATCGCTGAAATTGTACAATATATGCACTTACTCGTATATGCATCTCGTATATTCAATACGTTTTCTTCCCTTATTAGTAATGAGATAATTCTATCACAGTCACTGAATCTCGATATCTAAGTTTTAGATATCGAGATTCAGTGACAGTGACAATCTCGATATCTAACAGTTAGTTATAGTTTATACTTATAGTGTATAAACTATAACTAACTATTATTAGTTAGCTTAGAATAGGATCACCTTGGTACTGTCGGTGTCGTAAGAGGCGACTAAAGTACGTGTGGTAGAGTCACGTCGCCAGTAATGGCAACACGCATGGGCAGAGTCGACTGGAATAATACCATCCCTGGCATTCAAAACCGACGTGAAAAAGTGTCTCTTGCCACTGCGTTTCGCATTAAGTAATGCCGGGCCCCGGCGCCCAATCCCACCTTGAAGGCCGGCAACGCACCTATGGTTCCTCTGGTGTTGTATGGGGTCGTGGGCGGCGGTGATCACTTACCATCAGGTGACTCGAACGCTCGTTTGCCTTGTCCTCTCCCATAAAAAAAATCTAACTGTTTTTTAAATATTGTATTATATAGTCAGTTGTTAAGAAATATTATTCATATAACTGTCATAGTTGTAGTTGGTGTAACTGACTGACTGAATTAAACGACAAAGTGAAGTAAGTTTTAAAACTTAGAGTCCACTAAGCATTTTTCAAGCCACTATAATTGTTCTATATAACATATTATGTATCTAATAGAATCGACATGTACTATTGCACAATTATTTATATTATTTATAGCTAACATTTGTAAGCACGCTATATCAGCGTCAGCGATATATTGATAAATAAATGAGTTTAATATTAGGTCTCATCTTACTAGCATCGCCGCGATGCTATAGCCCACATTAATGACCCTGACGTAATGTAGACTTGATTGCCAACGTGATCTCGTAGATTTCAGCCTGAAGTTATCGAAGAGACCGACGCAATAATCCATACAACTCCCGCGGTGCTATATAGATAACCACGTGAACGGACGTCAGCCCAAAGGCCGCCCGATGCAAAGAAATATTCGCGTCAAGATTGAATACGCAAATTCAATAAATAAAATAATAAAAGCTCATGAAATCATGGAAAAGACAAATTTATACGAAAGTTGCGGATATAATGGGTTATATATATTATTGGATTACTAAATCCGAAAAGGATGATTTATTATTTAATTTTATTAAAAGTAATGAATAGAAATCTATAATTTTCTTTCTAAGGCTCACACTGAAGCTAAGTGAATATTGCAGAAGTGCAAGTCAGCCGTATATACCGCGCATATTTCGAAAAAGAATATGCGACGTTCTAGTATATTACACAAATCATTACTTCTGACCTGGTATGAAATACACGACGATTAAATAAGTTGACATAACAATCGTGTCAAAAGGCAGAAGTCTCACGTGACAAGAATTCGTCATCTGCTGTTCCCCGAATTTGAACGCGTTGAAAACTTTGGCGTGCACTCTATCTGTCTCTAATATACGATACATAATTACGGTCATTGACCGACTTACGCCAGCCTTCATCGTAAACAAAGTCGACGAACTTCAAAATACAACATCAGCAGGACGACAACAATGCGCAAGCGCAGCTCGGCGTAGCTCGACAGCAAAACACCGCACCGAGTCGCGAGGTCCGGTCGAACGATTACACCCATTGATCAAATTATACTCGTGGATTAATATTTTATTCATATTATTTTGGTTATTTTTTTTTTTCAAAGGGGTATTGTAGGGGTTTTGAACAATTATTAATATTATATATAACTAACGTTTGTAAGCACGCTATATTAGCACGCAATATTTATTTGTTACAAATGCAATTGTGAAGTTACTATTGGTTTGTAGCGTATATATAATCAAATTAAATAATAAATAAATGAGTTGAATATAAGGTTGCGCCTTATTAAGATCGTCGTAGCCCTCAAACGTATTTCCGTTTTTGTTGATTTTTGTTCTGTTCAAAATATTCAATGACTAATTTGTACATTGTAAAATATTATTTTATGTTATTTTCCCTTCTTAATGAAAACCAAATGTCGGCTCTTTTGTTAAATAATTAAATTCTATTTCCTTATTGATTTATTTTTTTGAAATTTCCATCCTTAAAAAATATAAAAGGCTACTTACTCTATTTCGTATTTTTTTCCTGGTTAAATAACTCTTTTAACAAAGTGATTTAAAAAATATCTACACAAAACTACAGCCGGAAGCCGATACTTGTAAAATACTAGCTCTTATCAAGAACCGAGCTAACCGTCTTAAACTTGAACGCTCAGCCAGACGTTTGTCCGACATCGCCACTCGAAGATAAGACGATATTAATATTATCAATTACAAATTAATAAAATAATATCTAAAAGTATGCGTTTCCGTAAAATTTCGCCAGTTCCATGTAACGTGAGCGTGGTGCGTCGCGACCCTGCGACCGTTTGGCGCCGTCCCGCCGCGATAACCCCGGGCACGTTGACCCGCCACTCATGTTTACTGAAGTGCTGTGCTAGCTCGTGCTCTGCCCCGGATGCGTTTGGTTTAGTCTAATATTCTAGTTGTTCTAATATATAAAGTTTTTGAAAGTATAGACAATATAAGCTGTAAATGTAAATGGATGCAGGTTCGATCCTTAGTCGAGGAAATTAAATGTTTATTTATATTTTTATATTTTCGTTCTGGTGGCGAGGCGAACTGTGGCGTTGAGGTCGCCATCGAGGTCAACATGAAATCCAGAATTCGGCGGAAAATAGGAAATGGAGTGTCTTACCTTGGCTTAGGTTCCCTCTGACTACCCGATGTGTGCGGGATACAGCGTTAAGCTGATTTTTTTTTTTTAGTAAATATTATTTGGGATTTATTTAAGTCACATATTTTTGTTTTACTTTACACTATGTTTTGTACCGTATACACAGCTGTGTTGTAGATGAGGGAATCCTCGTAACTCCTAATTTTCTAGACGTCACGTGTTGAGTGGTAGTGTTCAACGCCGCGGTTTGTCTTGTTACCAGAGCAAGGAAATAATTCATTCTCCCCAGTGAGATTCGAACCCATAATCGTTACGTTTACAGTCAGACGTTACATCACTACTTATACAGAGCGTTTTTTTCATCACCATTTTAAATGAAACCACAATTTTAACTACTCTATAAAATCCTAATACAATTAAAACAAAAGAGATTTTGGCAAAAATTCAAAAATTATAATTTTTTTAAAACAAAATAAAATTATCGTTGTAAAATAAAACGCCATTTGTCAAAAACTACGCACGCAAGCCTATCAAACGGACACCGCCACATACGCTTCATTCACGAAATCGAGTCGTAGGTATTGGCGGGAAAATTCGCAAGAATTTATTTATTGGTATCTATTCGTAACTGCGTCACACGTATGGATAAACATTGTGAACTGTTGAGGTGAATTAATTATTTTTTTAATTATGGGCTTGAAATATTTTTCCCTATAAGCTGCTGCCGTAAAAAGAGCGCAGACGCTTTCATCCTGTATAAGTAACATGCTTATAATTAGAAAAATAAGAATCTATTGACACTTTGGAAAATAGGATTTCAAATGTTGTATTCATTTCACACAAAAAATAAACAAAACACTATAACTGTCAAAAGTATCAATGTGTTATTAGAAAACTTTACAAAAATATCCTTAGTTTTTAAATTTTTATTTTTACTTAAAAATTAAAATGTATTTATATTAAGCTATATGATGCACCTCTAATAAAATGTTCTCTTTGAAGAACAATTTTCTATTATAATTTAATTTAGATGACTTAAATGTTGAGCTAACTCATTTTCTTCATATATTTATGTAAAAAAAATAAGCTGGTTGATTGGAGGTTGGAAATAAGGCTGGAGCCCGTTTTTATTTACTCGAGACTATACCTATAACTTTTACCATATTAATGTTTATATGTTAACATATTGAGGATGGTAGGCCAGTCGTGACGCAGAGGTGTAAGTGTTTGAAGTCCTTGAGCGCTAGAAGCTTTCATTCATTTCATTTTAGTAGTTTAAAATTAAAGCTGTTTTTAAAAGCTCTCTGATGGTAGTTCAAAATATTTTTTGTAACACAATATATTCTCTATTTCCAGTGAATTAAAGGAGAGTGTATTCACTAAGCTGGACTTGGTGGATTACTTCAGTCTGGCCGACAACTCTCTCACAGAGATGCCCCGACACGTGCTCCGACACCTTCCGCACATCAAGACCTTGGATCTATGCAGAAATAAAATCACTAAGCTGTCTGTTGAGGATTTTAAAGTGAGGATAATTTAAATTATTTCTTTAGTTAAGACATCTACATGAAATATACTGAAATTATCTATGATCGAATATGAATATAAGTAGAACAAGTAACGTATGAATAACTGTGACACTCTGCTATCTATATTGAGAGGACACTCAGTTCCCATTAAAACACTTCCGTTCTCCACTTTCCTCGGCGGAATTCAATACTTTTACTCGTTACCAGAGCGGATGTTAAATATGTTATTTCCTTGAGTGGAAATCAAATCCACAACCTGTGGCGCTTACAGTCTCACGTTTGTGCCCCTGCGCCACGACTGGCCTCTAACAAAAATTTAACGAAACAAAATTGATAATATAATATTGTGTATAACGAAGTAAAATTCAATACTTTTGCCTCTTACAACTTAATTATTAAGAACACTTTCAGTTGAGTAAACAATACACGTGGGTACAGATTTGGTGAAATTTTCCATCGTTAGTGAATTGAGCCTTTCATTTAAGATGATGTATGTACGATTTACTTGTGAATATTATAAAATTGAAGAGTTTGAAAAAGTATTTTAGTAGTGGGTTGTGGGTTCGATTCTAAATAATATTTAATTTCACGCCATCTCTCACCTGATTGGTGAATTTAAGAAAATAAAACATTTATTAAAAAACACTGCAGGCTGTTTTGTCGATATAACTTATTATTTTGAGATACGACTAAAGTTTTTTCATTTTACTTTTGTATTACTTTTTCGTTTCATTGCAGGATATTCAAGAAGTAGAGCACTTAGTGGTAGCTGACAACCAGATTTCTAAGATAGAGCAGCATGCCGTACCGAAAGCTTTAAAACATGTACATTTAGGAATTAATAAGTTAAGTTCTTTGAATGGGGCTCTCCGTGATCTGGACGATTTGGAATGGATTTTTATAAATGCCAATCATTTAAAATCTATAGAAAACGAATTACCAGTGGTAAGATGTCTATAATAAATAATCATATACAAAAATGATAAAAAATTAAGAACTTTTTACTTTTAACTATTTTTTAGAAAGCGAAAAAGATTGCTCTAATTCATGCCGCGCATAATGAATTACAAAGTTTGCCAAAGGATCTTCGGCAAATGCCCTCTTTGGAGTCTTTGTATTTCTACGACAACAGCATAAAGTCGCTTGATGGCGCTTTACAAAAGTCTAAGAGGCTTATGAGGATTGGTCTTTCCTTCAATAAAATAGAAACTGTAAGTAATTTGTAATTTTAACAACGTGTTTTGTTATTTATTATTATCCCGTATATAGAGAGTACTGTAGAGCCTTTGCGTTCTCTGCCGCAATTATCATGGAGAGTGTTCTGGGGAACTGTTTGACCTGTTACCTGCCGCTGTTACGTGGCACTCCAATACTGTGCAGTTTCGTACCAACTTAGTTCCATGGGCTAAGCAACTTTTTTCGAGGTCGATTCGATTTGATTACCTTCAAAAACCACGTTTATCTCCATCTTAAAAGCAGGTAACGAACCTGGAGTTCCTTTGGTGTTGTACGGGCACGTTGATCATTTACCAGCATGTGACCCGTACGCTCGTTTACCTTCTTCCATGAAAAAAATTATAGGATAGGCAGAAGGAAGAGAGGATTAAAACACTTCATTTTCCTACCCTCCGCCTAAACAAAAAAAGTCTACAGGGCAGCGTTAAGTTCCACCGGCGTGCTTTGCCTTGTTACCATATCGAGGAAATTAATAAATATTAATAAATAATAAGAGGAAATCAGACCCTTGCGTCTATAGTCACACACTAGTACCCCTGCCCCATTATTTTATTGAATTATTAAAATAACCTAAATATAAGAAATATAAATTATAAATATTATTTCAGCTGGCTGGAGATGAATTTGCCGAAGCAGATATTTTAGCAGACTTGGACATCGCATACAATCAGCTACGATCCTTAAACGGATCCTTGAGGAGTCTTAAGTCATTACGTTACTTAAATTTGACTCACAATTGTTTAACTGAATTTTCTTTACAAGAAATAAAGGGTCTGAAAAGGTTATCTGTTATAGATCTATCTCACAACAAAATAAGCCATATAACAGGGAATACTGAGGTATGTGTACTTACTGATGTACAATGTAGACAAGGCTGCAAACATAGTGTTAAGACATTCTGCTCCCCACTTACCGTCGATTTTTCGAAGCATTGCGTATCGAGAGGCTTTGTGCACTTTGCATTGGTGCCAGGGCGAAGAAATGAAAATAATAATATATAATACATTCTCCCGAGTGGCATACGAACCCACAACCGTACTATTTTCAGTTACACTCTTGCACTACTTCGCCACATGGGTCCCAAGATATATTTTTATAATTTATTAAAGAAATAATTAGTTATTTTGGAAAGGATTATAATATTTATCAATATTTTAGAACTTAGTTGATGTAGAAACACGAGTATTAGAGCTGCGGCTGGATCACAATTACATTAGTAGCTTAGGAGGAGCTTTGATAGGAGTGCATGGTATTCTGCGGCTCAATTTGAGTCATAATCAAATACAACAAATTCTGCCAGAAGACCTTATAGGACTAGAAGACCTAAGACTTCTGGATGTCTCGCACAACCACATCACATCTTTGGAAGAAACATCGAAGGTTTGTTAACAAAAAATATTGGGTAACTATATTTGTAAGTTCGCTCGCGAGCTATTGCGAATTTTAGCTAAAATATTTCTTCATAGATTTTAAAATGATGACTTAATAGGAATTTTGTATATTGCAGATGTTCTTGCCGTCTCTAGAAGATCTTATCGCCCACCATAACAATATTACTTTGCTGAATAAAGATTTCCATGGATTACCATCGCTGTGCCTCGCGGACTTGTCATATAATAAAATTAAATCAATGAATTACGAAGTTGTTTCGAAATCGAGATGTACAATTAACGGCGTACCCAGCATATTGAAGATAAACCTTCAAGGTTGGTGAAGACTTTATTGGTGATGTTGGCTAACTGTTCTATTTTACAAATATTGAACCATTACTTATTTACTACATTAGAAACTTATTGCATGGTGTGCTATTACTGCAGCGTTACTGCGAACGTGGAATTATATTTAGATAATTTGCAAATGCGATTTTTACATACCTTATATGAGAATTTCAGGACACTTTATGTTACAATTTATACAATGTTTTAAATTGTCTATTTTGTCTTTTCGAGCTCTTTTGTATAATTATTTTTACAGTGAAAGATTATCCTTGATCCCTACATGATTTCATTTCTAGTATTTCTTTACAGATAATCCGGTATTATGCGACGAACGGTTATATGAGTTGTTTGCGATAATAGAGAGTCTGAACGCACGAGTGACTGGCTCCTCGACTTGCTTGGCTCCACAGACCGCCACACCTGTTCTAATGAGGGCGCTGAACGATATTGTGCCTGACAGCCCTGTGATCGTCGTCACTCATATGAGTACGGGCGTGAGAGTGCTGGAAGGAAGGGAGATTCAGCCCTCGCAGCTCGCGTACCAACGCGTCGGTGCCTTGATTGGGCACGTCCTGCCCGAACATGAGGGTGGCCTGCCGGTGCTGGTGGAGCCGCCGGTCACGCTGCCGCCGGCCAGCAGCAACGTAGTGGTAAAGTGGCCGGACACTCGGAGAGAGAAGTCTCACCCTCTAGCCGACCACTTCCGCCTACGTGACCTCAACTCATCGCCACAATGAATGCGCCCAGCACCGACGCACGTCGAGGCCATCGAAAAGAGTGCTTCGCCTTAGATAATAGCTGCCTGATTTACCGGCTGCTCCTAAGCCTAGAGTAGATCTAGAATGTGTAGGTCTTATCTATGACAGTTTGAGTGATTGTGAGTTGGGCGTAGTCTTCAAATATTTCGGTTTTGATCTATGCCTTGGCTTAAAATGAAATTGGTTTAAAGTAAATTGGCGTTCCGATGTCTTTTTTAGTATTCAGGAAAGTGTTGCACTCTTGGACTATTACTAATAACAAAATAAATGTGTAAACTATGAATTGTACCTAAAATAATTTATGTAACTTTATATTATTATTAGTTTTAGTTATAATAGATGTTAGAGTAATTTATATTGGCGACTAACATTAATTAGATATCAAATATTCACCTGATTGTAATTAACATTTATTTTGCTGCTGGCAACACTAATAAAGTGTCAGCTGTTAACATGATTATCACTTTTAGAAATTATTATTTTTTAACAAATGCGCTTTAATATTTCTTTTTTTTTCTATTGTTTACATATAACTTACTTAACCTAACGTGGTTTACCATTCGTAAATGGATCTTCCGACGGTCGATATATCTATAGTACCTAACTGTATGAAGATAAAATAACGATTGTAGTTGTTGTTTCAAATAAATAATATATTATAAAATTTGTAATTATTTTTACGTTACCCAATTGAGCTGTTGTTTGCATTAAGATCTATAACCCTTGGTTGATTATACATATGATTCAGTTCTTTATCAAAATCATGTGGGCATGTGTAAATAGTAGTGGTGTATATGGTATATATATATATTATATTATATATATATATATATTGGATTGATTTCTGTATAGAAATAACTTGAAAATTTAAAATAAAAAATTAGGCTTATTTGATTTCTTTTTATGTGACCTGTTCGTTTTCCAACAGAAGATTTATTTATATCAATCATGTAAGCAGTTAGTAGTTCGACAATTGTTTGTTCTTTGCTCTGTTTTACGACATTTTTTACATTATTATCTCAGTATCATGTTGTACAATGCTATCAATAATAAAATAAACATATATCCTCTTACCTCCCACCAATGTAAAAGCAAACTAACTATATAAACTACAATCAAACAGAAGACCTCCTAGCCACCTAAATGTACTAATTTGTATATATCTTTAAGCATACTTAAGTAAGCTTACTCACATACATATATGCATACATGCATATATACGCACAAATACTTGTGGCGCACATTCCAAATGTAACATATTTCACATACCAAATATGTTAATTTATTTATTTAATTATTTTTTTACTGTACTGTAAAACTATCAGTTTTTTATTTTTTTTAATTTTATAATTTCTCTCAATTGTTCTTACATGTATAATTATTGAAATGCCTCCAGAATTCGGCAGAAAGTGGGGAACGGAGTGTCTTAACACCAGGCAGAGGGAACTCTGCCTACCCTGCTGTATGCGGGATATAGCGAGAAGCTAAAAAAATATATAATTATTTGTTTTGTATTATTTAATTAAATTTGATATAACTTCTGAAACGACGCTTGTGAGGCGGGCGTTGATAACTGCGACACTGTTTCATGCTACTGTAGTTATTATCGCCTTAAAATTGTTTTTTTTAAGTTGTAAGGTTTTGAAATAAATAAATATTATTATATTATTATTTAATAATAAAATTATCGTCGTAAAATAAAACGCCATTTGTTAAGGACGACTCACGCAAACATAAAACTATCAAAAGGGACACCGCCACACACGCCTCGTTCCGAAATTGAGTTGTAAATATTGGGGATAAAGTTCAAAGTTTTTTAACCTTTAGTAGTATTTTTGTAGTAGGAAGTGATTATGTTGTTGATATCTATGCGTAACTGCGTCACACGAAATACAGATATTGATAAAAATAGTGAAACGAAAAAAAAACCTACGTCTCGATTAATTTCTTTAGGTATGGATTTGAAATATTTTACGCTATATACTGTGTCCGTAAATGTTTTTTTTAATACTTTCATGTATATCATAATATAGATGTCATGTGTAGTGATTGTGACTGATTATAAGATTAAATTTAAAAGAAATATTTTTTAAAATAAAATCTAATTATTAATTACGTTTACTTTGTACGTTATGTTATTTTTCTTATTTATAAAATACAATTTCAGATTTAATATTATGTGTAATATCTATATATATATAATTAATATAGCTATCATTTAGTAATGATTATGAAAAGTGATTTGGTTTTTAATTTTTAATCTGTTGGCTTAAATCGCTAGAATCCACGTCGGTCTCTCATGTAGAAATGACGACCATTTTCGATGCACAGTGCAATGCAATATTTGTTCGAAGCGGGCTATTGCAAATAGATTTTGTCATATTAAAGCTAGATCTTTTCCCTTTTATCATTAAAATAAACAGTATATAGTGAAGCGTGAGTGTTACTAATTGAGCTCTTAATTTACATTGCAAATTATTTATGCGATTATTATTATGTTATGCGATTATCAATATGGGCTAGAATATTCTATTGAACAACTACCTCAAGATGGCTACCAATTTCGAAATAATTCCTTTAAACGACGATCCAGACTCACTTCAGAACCTTTGCTTGGCAACTATCGTTCAGAATTTGAACGTTATTGCCAAGCTGGACGCGAATGGTCATGTGTGTAAACTAAGAGACAATATTGTATTATCAGCTGAAGTTTCAGAAAAGCTTCTGCAAGCCTATCAGAAAAGATACTGTGTCACTGATAACATCGCTAAATTGTTTAGCGACTGCACGCGAACTCCCCTACAAAATATCAGGATTCCTAACTCGCACATTACGCGTGTAGGTCTTAGAGTATTCATGGAACACAAACCCTTCACGTTGGAACTTTCTCAAAATCACAAGCTTTCACAAGCTTCAATTAGTATCATCAATAGTAACAGTGCCAACCTTATCTCATTAAAATGCGGGCCATTACTAGATGCGTGCTCTCAAGCTCGGACCAATATACTCTATCCGCGCCAACACATTATTAAGGCTATGAACTTACGATCACTGTCTATGCATTGTACATCAAAAGTCTCTTATCCCTTCATGTTTTTGTCATCATTTCAAATTAACATTTTGACTTACTTGGATATCTCAGACTGTCAAAATTTAATTTCGACCCCACTACCAAACTTAAAAAGCATAAGATCATTGATACTCCACAATATTTTTTGCAATAAAGAAATAATTAACTGGATTTCCACAATGCATACTTTGTATCACCTTGATATCTCACAATCGAATGAGTTATATGGAAAATATGTGGATTCCAACATGATCCTAGGAAAGATTGTGACAAGTTTGCCTTTTCTAGAGGCTTTAGACATATCTAACACAAATCTGGCAGGGTCAGATTCGTCAATGTCAGTATTGGATAATATCCCCTCTGGTAGTGCTGAGGTACATGTCAGATGTGATATACCAGGCTTGGTGTGCCGTATTAACAGACCACTCAAGTTCCTAGGCCTATATGGTACTCACGATGCTGCTTGCAGACGACATGTTATTCCTGCTATAAAAGTAAGTATACATGTCTTTATAATTGTTTTTAAACTTCACACAGTTCTGCATATAGCAAAAGAATGAACCTAATTTTAATACACTCCGTCAGATATTAATTCAATGCCATGTTTTGTTGTTACCAGAGCAGGGAAATTAAAATAAATAATTTCTGGAAGTAAATGTTGAATCCACAAACATTTAGCTTTAACTGGGTCTTCTTGGCTTCATATGTCTCATTATGATTGAAAATAAATATATAATAGTCTAGGATATTTTTAAAGAGTTAAAATATTTAAATTTTATTTATCTACAAACAGATAACGGGAAATGCCAATGAAGATCAAATTCTTGATGCTGGTGTGGCGTACATGGAGCGTCCTGTGATACTTGCTCATGTCTTGAGGGAGCTTTACTATATGTTACGTAATTCTGATGGATTAAGTTCATACCCAAGAAGAAATCTAATGTTAATTTTAAATGCCATGGAAAGACATGTATCTCGAAAAAATATTCAGGTGGCTGGCAGGTAAGCTTTAAAAATATATTATATTATTTTATTGCATTTAAAACATCAGCTTCACACTGTATCCCGCAAATAGCAGGGTAGGCAGAGGGAATCTAGTGTTAAGACACTGTTTCTGGAGGCATTACATTTCCTGTCGAAATTTATTCCAGGCTTTACTCCCTTGTCAGAATGAGGGAAGATAAGAAAATAACTCGTTCCCTGCGCGAGAATCTAACCCATAACCGCAATCCTTACAGTGTGACTAAGTGCTGCTGGTCCATTATTTTTAATTAGGTTTTTATTAACATAATACTTTTTTTACAGTGCCACATTGTTCTACCTTTTGAAAAACGAAAAATTGTGTTTTGGTGTCATGTTGAAGCGTAGAATTATAACGACCCTACTAGACGGTATGGACGCCCATAAAGCAGACGAGTTGATGATTAAAAATGGGAGTCTCATTCTTTCTCTCTTCAAAATATCTAGGGACGTCGTAAGTACTTATATATATATATATATATATACACGTACTAGGGGCCCTATTCTTATTGTGCTTATTGTGCACGCTTTCGTCTTAAGTTAATATTATAAGTAAAATGAAGTATAGTTACATATAGTTTTAGAAAGGGAATAGCAAAGCGTAAAAAATGAAAGTAATGTAATAATGTAAGTCTGTTTTTTACTCAATTCCGTTAGGAGGATAATATTTTTCGACCATGCGACACCCTATTGACTTTTTCTTAACTTCAATAAAAATATTGGAATGAGATCGTATTTATTGAAGAACATTATTTCTTGCATTTAAGAAAAAAATATTAACAAAATCACATTTAAAGACTTTCATTGTAAAAAGGATATTTCTTTTTTGTTTCAATATTAAGTTTAAGTTATTATGTAACACTACTTAAAAATTGAGAGAGAATTATGGATATAAGTATGATTTTTTTGATTTTGGAATTACTACTTTTTAATAGGTTGCTGATGGATGTGTAGTTTTTTTTATGATTCAATATATTCATACAAATTTATTACGTTTTTATTTCCAGGTACACGAAGAATACGAGCGAGCCGCTGTGATCCTTTTGAACGGTATTCATAACGTAATCCAAGAGCGCTACATGAAGCGCATCGCCTTGAATGTCCTGAACTCTCTGACGGCCAACATGAACAGCAGTCAGAAGGAATTCGTGGGCAACCAAGGTGCTTTTGCGGTAAGTGGTGTTATTTTTCAGTAACTTTAAGTCATTTCTTTTTGTTTTGGGAATGAAGGATATATTTGAAGGCCACTCGGATATCTTCGGTGTGTTAATTTCAGGAAATATGTTAAGAGAGGCTAGTCGCAGGCACAAGTGTGCGACTGGTTGTTAGTTCGATTCCGGGAATCTTAATGAGAATGGGTTGTCTTGACACGAGATTCTCAGGTTCCCTATGCCCACACTGCTATAGTAGTTGAGTACAGTAGAATTTAACGCTGCAATTTGTGTAAGTCAATTTGGATAGATGATAATATTCATAAAATTAACCCCAAGTGTAATCAAATCTATGAACGTTGCGTGCTAGTTCTCTTCCCAATTATAAACCGACGACGGCGTCATTATTTTTCAATAATGACGCCGAATATTTCCATACTGTAACCGCCATATTGTTATTAATTCAATATAATTATGTTGTAAAAAGAAACTAAGGGTGGCCATATCGTAAATATTTTATATACAAACGGATGGATGTGTGTATTTATTATGCAATATTCGATACTTTACGGCAAGGATGTCTTTTGGCATATATGGCAGCGAAATGAATGAACATGCAAAAGCAATGCGATATAGATAGCGATAGTGACGTCATTACTGTGTTTATATTGATTTTTGTGTGTTTGAAATATATTTTCCGTCAATCAACAAGCAATGCATTGAAAATTCGGCGGGTAGAGGGAAACGGAGTGTCTTATCCTTTCCCTCCCTCTATCTAGCCTGACAAATGTAGGATACAGCGTGAAGAAAAAGTGAAAACAATATTGTTAGTTTAATAGTGAGAAACCCTTTTTACAATTAATCTATAATATTAGCACGCTGCTATAATTTTATATAGCACATGCATCTGTCTGCGCTCCTAGAACTAGTTCTCGAGACATTGTGATCAAAAACGTCGACCGACTGGTTTTGGTATTATTATTCACATTTATTATTTAATAAGCTAATAAATAGGCCACTATACGCAATAATAATAATAATAATATGCCAGCGAATTTTTTTTTATTAGAAACAATAAACTACTTCAAATTGAATATTATTAATAATAGTAGTGTTGCTGCAATGGCGATTTCTTATTTTATTGTTTTATATTGTATCTTGCATATAGCATGAAGAGCGAACTTAAATTTGAAAATTATAAGACACTCCGTTCTCCACGCATCGCTCAATTTTCGAGACAGTGAGCGAGACACGGAGTTGTGTCACTGAACGCCGCTTGTCTTTTTATTTAAGCGAAGAAATGAAAATAATTATAGAACCCTCACCCGTCGCGTTTACAGTCAGGCAGTTAGTTGGTTAATTACTGCGACGCGATAGTGGTAGGCGCGCGCGCAAAGCGGCGTTGAACACGCCTTGTAATCTAAATTAGACGTGAAATACGGAAGGGTGTGCCTAAACAACAGATTCCCTCTGCCTCTCTTTTTTCTCTTCCACATGACGGAGAGACTAAAAAAATGATTAAAAACTATGGCGTTATTATAGAAGCGTGTATCTGAATAATCTTAGACTTGTTCGTTTAGACAAACCAAAGAGATGAGGATGTTGAAAGGGATAGAAACATAATCTATGTAATTAATTAATTCAAATATTACACATTATTATGTATTCATAAAAACAATACTATTCTCTTGCTATATTATTATGAAACTGTTACATAAGTATCTTAGCACGTCGCTTATTGCCAGCATTGTACATATGTATTGCGGAACACATTTACAAATATAATAATAGTCTACTTTCTTGACTAATTGTAATTAAATTATTCCTGAAACATTATTTAAATCACGCTGTAATTCTATATTTTACTGTACGTGGACTTTATTTGGTTATATGTTAACTATTTAAAAGTCCGAGGCAGCGTCTGACTGAATGCGACGGTTCCGAGTTGAATCTCGCATGTTCCGCTCCGGTGGACGAATTTAATGAAAATTAGGCGAAAAGTGGGTAACGAAGTGTCCGTTTCTACATTGCTATGAGCTAAAAGCGATGAGGCTGCTTTTAACAGTCCAAAAAAAACGAAATGAAATAAAATTACTATTTTGTGCCCCTCAAATACTTAGCAATTGATATATTCACACACACTGGAAATTAAGAAAATGTATAGAATAAACTTGCATAGACAAGAATATTTCTTGATACCTTTTGGACGACGTCGACTTTATTTTTATTACTTGGTATGAAATAAAATCGCTTAAATATGATTACCCCCTCATATGTATTAGTTGGAGAACTTGTTAACTTCTCACATTTGCCTCTGCTCCACGTCCCGGATTATTAACTGAATTACACCTTTTGCCATAATATCAAGTGTATAATATAGTAATTATATTCTATATATTCTCTTTTTTAGATGCATCCTCTACATATCTCTCTGTCTCATACTATAGCATATAGCAAGGTAGGCAAAGGGAACCTGGGTTCCTAGTGGTAAGGCATTCCATTCCCTTTAAGACACTTCTGTTCCCCACTATCCGTCAAATTCTAGAGGCATTGCATGTTTAGTAGCGGAACTTAGCACTCCACTTTATTTCCTTACCAGGGCCAGAAAATAAGAATATGAAATATCGTATACATAATAATTATTATTATTCTGTTATTCGGAATACAGATAAACTTGTACACGTGGTTAAAGATATTTTATTTCCATTAAAAACATAAGCCACTTACATGGAAACATTGGTTAACAAGATAAAGTCTTCTTCAATCTACATACTTACGACAATACATTATTAATAAAACTTTATATAAAAATGCAAAAAATGTTTGTATGGGCATATATAAGCAGTATAAATTAGAGGCAAATTTGGCACAAATTTGTGATTGTAAACGCGAAGGTTGTGGGTTCGATTCTAACTCGCGGCATTGAGTTCAGCCCTTGAATATGCCTCGAAAATTTCGCGGAAAGTAATGTCTTAACACTAGGTACCCCCTGCCTACCCCGTCATATGTGAGATACAGCGTGACGCTGAAAAAAAATGTTATAAGAAAAAAGTATTCTATATATTATTATCATTAATAATATATCTTTATATACATTATTAATGATTAATTATATTTTTGTAAAATTAACTACTGAAATATGTAGTAGTTATAATGAAAAACAAACTTTAAATACTAAAAGCTAAAATAAAAGTTGCTTCAAAATAGGATACTTAACTCTTCGATCATTTTATACCAAGAATTAAGAATAATAATTTCAGACTGATTTAGTAGTCTTACATAAGTTAGGTGTTACGTTTTATAGAAAAATATATTTATAATTTCATCCGATTAGGGCGAAATCAAGCTTACGATAGGAACAAACTGGAGAAGAGTCACACGGGACAGAAAGCAATGGAAGATGTTAGAGGAGGCCTATGCCAAGAGGCACACCGAATATAGAGATATTTTGTCATTTAGTTGTAATATTTTGTATCTTAAACTTAATTTAGGAATAAACAAGCTTATTATTATTATATTTATAATATATAGATAACTTTGATTGTTGAATCACCGTTTTCTCTGCCTTCTCGCTAAGGACAATATATATAAGTACTATTATTAGTAAAAACATATACCATGTACTTAGTATCATACATGCTTCTTACAGATAATGATCAACCTGATCACTAGTCATCTGGCAGATTACATTCTCACCGAGGCGCTCGAGCTCGCCTGGTCCATCATGTGGAACTTGACTGATCAGACGCCGCAGAACTGCGAGCTGTTTATGAACAAGCACGGGTTGCAGTTATTTTTGCCTTGCCGTGAGGTAATAGCTTCACACTGTATCCTTGTAACTATTTGTTGGAATAGAGAGGCGGCGGAGGAGGCTCTATTGCATTTCACTTACAAACACTCACTCACTGGTGAGCTGCATGTAAAAACGAGTTTAAGCTAAAGATGATCGTATTAAAGTTGGAAACTTTAAAAAAACCAGCTTCACGCTGTATCCCTGTGGGATAGGCAGGGTAGGCAGAGGGAACCTATCGTTACGATAGCTGATTCATTATTTTCTCTAAGTGGATAACGGAATGTCTTAACACTAGGTTCTCTCTGCCTCCCTGTTTTGTGCGGGATACAGCGTGAAGCTAATTTTATTTTTGATTTGATTTTCTTTAAGACAAAATGTTCAATCATATAAAATATACCGTCATAGCGCAGTGGCACAGTTGTGTAAATATAACGACTGTGGGTTCTATTTCCAGTCGAGGGAATGATCTACTTATCATTTCCATTTTCTCGCTCTAGTATCAAGACAAAATGCGGCCTGTTCGGCCACTCCGTGTCTCCAAAATTTGTTGGAAAGTGGGAAACCGAAACAAAAATCTTAACATTGGGTGCCTGTTATCCTGCTATATATGGCATATACCTTAAAGCTTAAATAAAAACCAAATAGATAATATATTAAATGTTTCCAGATTATCGGCTGCACTGATCAATTGTTGTGCAACATGTTGGGCCTCCTCAACAACGTGGCGGAGGTGGCCGAACTCCGTCAGAGATTGATGGATCCGTTGATCCTCGACGCATTCTACGATCTACTTGTTTGCCCTACCAATGAGTTCGAAGTATGTATTCTTTTCATTAGGCTTTTAATTGTCTCTAGTCACTTGTATTTTATTAATCTATCAAAATCTATGTAAGAAAATCTCGTTACGTTTTCGTTGAAATTAGTACGGGCCAGTTACTTGTCTCCGTCTAATACGACCTATCATATTAGACGGACTATGCAACAGAATGTGATCCGAATGAAATATAATTGTATTTAACAAGCACATGTACTGTATTTGTTTTTCTATCAATCAACCTGGTCCTTTTCTAACATAACTAATACTTTTATTTGCTTTTATTTTGTTTCTTGCCACATATGTAATATTTTGTTTTAAATGTAATTAAACCACAAAAATTAAAACATACATCATGTTCATTGGTAATTTTAAAAAAACAAATGCAACACAAAACTATCTTTAAATAGTGAAATTATTCGTTTTAAATTAAGTTTAATAAGATAATTTACATTACATTTACATATTACATCTCAAACATTTTTATTTATCATGAGGCTCACATATGAATGAATGAACCTATGAATACTTAAATACTTAAAAAATATTATGATATATGCAGGAAACCTGTTAAACACTGACCGATCACTCATAGTTTGGACCATTTTTGTATAATTTTGAATAAAGTGATATAATTTTGTAAGTAGGTTATATTTTTTTTTATGTATTTGTATATTTTTATTCGGTAATTCTAGCAATCAATTAAATATAAATATATTTTTTATATCTTTATAAGAAAATTCAATGTCGTTCATTTATTTTTAATTTTACAAGTAGTGTTCATCTTAGAACAAATAATTGTTAGAGATAATACCTTAATATTAAAATAAATAAATACAAATTTATTTAAAAAAAGATTGTATAGCTCCTGGACTAAACCTATTTTCTGTTCTTTTCCTTAATCTTGCAGCTTTTATATGGTTTTACTATATCACTCAGTAAGTTGTATAACTTGGAGGCTTCTACGTCTATATCTAAGTCTTCCAACTCATTTTTAGGTAATACTTTGTCACATATGCATATATTTACCCTGCATTCCCATTTGTGAACATTTTTATTTATTTAGACTGAGCAGAAATCTGAATTTTGGTGAAATATTCTTGTAAAGTTCCTACAAGCATCGACATATAGAGGTCATCAAATGTCTACTTTCGGGCACATTTGGTCACCTGTATCATGATAATCACTATTATTCCTATTGTAATCATAATTACTTCTGTAGTTGACAAACTATGTAAGTACCAATGATGTACTTACTGGTACTTATTAAATATAATTTTTTACAAAGCAAGTATATTTTTTCTGTAATTAAATGAAAGATAGTATTTAAATGATCATTTTTGGGCTTTGTGACGACGAATTTTACTTATTTCCTCGTTGATACGAGAAAATAAGATAACGAATAGAGTTGATAACTATTATAAAATTTTTAGAAATTCGTTAGTTTTCACTTTCCTTTAAATTTTGCCATACTTCGTTATTACGCATATTTCGTTGTTGTTTCAAGGTCTAATTTATATGTTTTCTTCAAAACACAGTACATACATACTAAACGTGCCATTTTATTGCCGTCTTCATGAAAAAATAACAAAATAATTTCTAAAAATTTACATTTAGTAAATTCCCAATTCCATTTCTAATTTTGCTGTCATTATAGCTGTCCAAAACTGTTGGCGATAGTTTGAAATAATAACTATATCTACTGACAGACCATCAATGCCACCTCAGTCTACCCGTCACCACGGACTACTGCAAAGTGTTTGAACCGTTGGGTTTCCCAAAAATGTATAATCTTAAATATACGCGATTAATCCGGTTAAAATACTTTCATTTAAAATGTGTAATAATCGTGAAAATCCAAGAACTTATTAAATAAATAACAATCTCCATTAAAAACGGTCATATATCACTTCCAGGTGAGCTACAGTGTGGTGGGCGTTCTAGTGCACATAGTCTCAGACGGACCTCAGGCCTGGACCGTCGAGGATCCAGCAAGGAACGAGATACTCTTTCGTATGACCTCTGCCATGAATAACTGGAATCTCTCCGCCACGAGGAATATCAAATATGCGTCCTTCCAATCTATGCTGGCTTTGCTGGAGGTGTACCACACCCCGCAGTGTCAGCATTGGGCAGTATGGGCCCTCGCCAATTTGACTACAGTCTATCGTAAGTTGTTTTGTTTTTGGTTTTGCCGGTCTGTACTATGTTATAGGAAAGGCAAAATGATAAGTCACTAAGCGCCTTTTTTACAACACGCTTTATCTTTTTAAAGTTGTGAAACGGAAAGTTATTTTTAAATAATCTGTTTGAATGTGACATACTAGTAACGCTTTTGGCGTTAGCCCAACATACGGATTACATAAATAATGATATTGTTGTATGTGAAGTATTTCACTGTACACGCGATGTTTGTGGGTTCAATTCCCACTCGGGGTAATAAAAATTGTTTTCATTTCCATGCTCTGGTATTAAGACAATGCGCCGCGTTGAGTTGACACTGAAAACGGATATAGAATATGGAGTAAATTAACACTGCAGTATGATCAACGGCTGGCGGCTGCGGGTGCGGTGATTTATACTTACAGTTACATCTTTCTCTTCCGTCATTTGTTTGAAAAATTTAAAACTATAACCTTTAATTAATTAACCACGACAATTAACATTCCTTAAATACGTTACAGCGGAAAAGTACTGCAGCTTGGTACAAATGGAAGGCGGCTTGAGCCTTCTCGAGGAGCTGACCCGACAGCCCAGCTCCTACCTGAAAATCAAGGAACTGGCGAGACGAGTTATAACAAATTGCGACACCTATACGTCGGCGCGCTCTAGGGAAAATAACTTATGGAGTACTTCGAGGAGATAGATCCTCATGCGCGAGAATAAGGATCACTTGACCAAGGATACTGCGTCAGCTGGTTGTCGTGTCTGGGTATGGCCCTATAAGGCTTCTTTATCCTGTTAACATTGTCGTAAACAAAAACATTTAAGACAATGTTTTGTTGTGAAAGTGATTAGTGACTGAGGGGACAGTCTTTTTTTTTTGTATAGTGATTAGTGACTGAGGGGACAGTCTTTTTTTTGTATAGTGATTAGTGACTGAGAGGCAAGTCTTTTTTTTGTATAGTGATTAGTGACTGAGGGGACAGTCTTTTTTTTGTGATATTGATTAGTGACTGAGAGTCAGTCTTTTTTTGTGATAATGATTAGTGACTGAGAGGTCAGTCTTTTGTGATAATGATTAGTGACTGAGAGGTCAGTCTTTTTTTGTGATAATGATTAGTGACTGAGAGGTCAATCTTTTTTTGTGATAATGATTAGTGACTGATAGGATAGTCTTTTTTTATTATAGTATTTTTTATTATATAATAGTCATAGGTGTTAATGGTGTACTTTTGGGGAGGGTAGCATCAGTCAAAGATGTAATGTGTCGTACCCGTAAATAAAGACTGATAGAACAGTATGTTTATTATATAAGTCTTAGTGGTTTAACTGTTGTTGGCTTGGTGTGAAATGGTTCTTGGAGAATGGCTCTAAGGACTATATATAAAGGCTTTAATATTTATTACATGTGTGTTATATGATTATCCAATTACAAGAACTTCTTTATTTTCAGTAATGATGTTCAAAACCAAAGAATTCCATTGGATACTCTTTTGTAGTTTTATTATTATATTCATGTAATAACTTCAAACATAATAAACTAACTTCCAAAAGAGTTTATATTCAAACTGTTACCTAATGTTATAAATGGTTTTTTAAAATGCGTGATGTGCATTAACATCAGTGTTTAATATGTGCATAGATGTGGCGACTTTAACCCTTAATCGGGTAAACCCCGAAACGAAGAGAAGTGGAACACTCTCATTTCGCATTAGATAAAATAAAATATGAGAGGAGTATATTTATTAAATTAAATTAATAAATTTTTGTAAATTTATTTAGTAAGCAAATAATATTCTACAAATCATTCAGATTTGTAGAATATTCAATATAATATGATCTTCACTTCTGTATGTCTATCGATCAAATAAGATTAAGCTTTTTTACATATATATATATAATGCTTCAAAGTTTGATCTTTTTGAACTATAACACGAAGTGAATGATTTTGTTGGACAGGTAATGGTCTGATATTTAAGAGATATATGAAGTATACAATGCTTCTTTTGTTTATACTTTGTTTATTACAGGGATTCTGAATGTAACATAACTGATGCGGAGATAAGAAGATAATGGTTTCGATAATGGATTTAAAATTATTTTCTGGTACTATATTTTTTCCGGTTATGGTTACCATATCTTTTATTTAGACTGCGCCCATATCCAAAATTATTCAAAACTTTTATATCGAATTCAATTACAGAAACGGACTTCTTCTTATTTCCGGTAGTTTCGGTACGTTAGCATAAATGGTTTATAAAATATCGATATAATTTTATAATTAAAAGTTAATTTCGGCATTTAAAAAAAATTGGTCTATTTGTAGAAGTGTTTAATTAATATTGCAGTATTATATCTTATAAACATATATAAAGATATATAAATATACTATATAAAAATGTAATATTAATAATTTATTCTCTAAACTTGAGAATTTATTAACTACATTCTTTCTTGAAATCTTAGCAGTAAATATTTTTGATATCTCTCTAAGTGTTCATTTATGTCCAAAAGCTTTCTTTGTATAACATGTATGAAATTATTAACAAAAAAAAGTTCACATTATTTAACAAGACTTAGTGAAACGGACTACATTTATATTCACACCTAACTGTTTAGAATCTTGTTTTTTGTCATTTAGAAATAGGGATGATTTCCGTTCCAAAAAAGACATCTTTATTAATAAAATTATATTATCATGAAATGTCTATTAGAATAATATAATAAATACTTGATATCTTTACATTAAATTATAAAGGCCTTAGAAAGTGTTTTTTCGGTGTTGAATGTGCCTAAAATGTGCCTAAATTGTATCTAATATCCATTTCAGTGTTCATCTTTGACTACATTGCACCTTCTCTTTAAAGACGCCGTTATGAAAATGGTTTGGATTAACAAACTTAATATTCTCTTACGAAATGTTTATAGATTACATAAAGGCTGTTAAACTTTTATATTAAACCATATATATATATATATTGCTAAAATGATAATTTAAAAAAAAATAATTACTTATTTTTTTAATTATCATTATTAATTATAACTGAGTGCTATATCAAACACATGTGACACAAAAAACAATTCAATTGTTTTTTTTTTCTCAATATTTTCGTAACCACTTTACTACAAACTGAGGCGCATTTTTTCTTTTGCGGGAGCGACTTTTCTTACTGTGTCTTTCTCTATCACAACTAAAATATATATATTTAATATCTGGGTATAAAAAATCAATGTTTGAAATCTTTATCTTTCCATAATTCATGCCTTAAAAAAAGTTTAAATAACGCACAATATGTTAATTTCAAGCATTCAATTTTTCTATATTTAACTTTGTTTTTTATATTATTTCTTCTGTTTAATATTAAATAAGTATGTGAAGTCTGATTATTTATATAAGAGAATTTACAATGTTGATTAAGACTTATATACATGTATGTATATAAGTCTAAGTAAATAAATAGTTGTAAGTCTATTATACATTAATTCATATGTTATATGAGTTAATGTTTTGAGTTCAGTTTTTTTGCTATTTAAGTATTAGTAATCAGAGTAAGTTTAATAGGCTATAAAACCTACAAGTTGTTACATGATTTTTATTTTTTTTCACTTTTTTCTAAGAATTGTTTTTTCTAAGACTTGTTTTTCTAAGAATTACCTCTTTTGAAGAAAAGTCGTTTAGTCTAATGTTTGTCTTAAATATGACACATATGACAAATAAATTTTGTTTCAAATTATTGTTTTTTTTTGTATTATTTTATTGATATCGTCAACTAGATTCCCCACATGGGGCTCAAACCCAATACGGTTGTTTTTACAATCAAACACTGGCACGACCGTGACCGTCAATATGGTGTTGATATATTATTCGATAAAGTTAAATAATAATATTACTTTATTCCACGCTAATCTAATAACATGTGCAATGGTGGTGTTATCACTACAAGTGATCTCTTCCAGGCGACTATACAAAAAACCATCTAAATACAAAAGTATATAAGAAAAAAGGTTCAAAAATATTTTAACTGGCCTAATATTTTTTTTCGATTAATAATCACTAGTCTGGTAGTAGTAGTCTGGCAAGTATGGCAGACGGAGCGCGATGCCGCAGTCCTTATATACTTTAAAGTCGGGTTTTTTAAAGTTTACTTCGAGTGAAACAAAACGCTCGATAGAGAAGCCGCCCATGAGGGCTCGCGTTTGATAACCGCCGCGCTGGCTGTCCGCTTCTGTCATATTGTTGTACCATGATGGTCCAAGACGATGCTCTTAGTGGCCTCAGGGAGGACCGCGCCGTGTGCATTGCACTCCCTGCACTATAGGTTAATATGCTGTATGCGGGGTACAGCGTGAAGCTGATTTACTTATTATTGTAAAGACCATATGAATAGTCATTTTAAAATTTTTTTTAATAAAATGTCAAAACACCCATTCGGAATCAAAGAAAATAAAACAAAAAACATAACAAATTCTTATTTATTCATTTAACGTTCCAATAACATGTTCATATACAACTTTAAATAAAATTTATCAACTCAAAATAAAACCAATTTAAAATCTAAACCTTAATATAATTTTCATATAAAATTGCGCTTACCATTTACTTTTTGTTTTACTTTCGAATTCATAAGTGATAAAAAGGCTTTGTTTCTATTTTCTTTTAATTTACTATCATTAGGCTTGCATCATTAATTCTAACAGCTATCTCAGCTATAATGTTCCATTGACAGACAATAAATAATATACATATTATAAATACAATTATATAATAATATAAAAAAAAATTAAAGTTAAGTGTACAATAATAATCAAAAATACTTATGATATACACCTAAATATATATAATACCATACAAATATATATAATAATATATTATCTATGCAATAAATGAATTTGTTAGAAATAATGATATGTGGTTAATTTGTGTACAATAAACTATATAACATGAAAAATAACATTTAATGTTTAAATATCACATAATAGTCGTAGAAAGTATTATCTAAATATAATAATAATAATTATTATTATTTAATATTATAATATCTTGTGGTCCATATCAACGCACTATGTCTATAATGTGACTACGAGAAGCGAAAAGTGCTAGCGTCCTAACAACAGTTAACAGATGTGATACAAAAAAAAAAGAACAATTCTTATTATATTACAATTTTAATTACCTGGGTATTATATTACCGTGGTAATCCACATTGGTGTTTTAGCTTATTTATAGTTTGTTATTGTATATTCACTTAAGGCGCTTAGAGGATGTGTGATTTCAATAAACGTAATATTATTACTTAGGTAATATATTACCATGGTAATCAAAACATATTTCTAACACGGTGTTTAAGGCATACGGGATCTGTTAGCTAGCACGTTTATCTTGTATTTATCGGTGTTATTCATTTAGTATGCAAGTACGCATAAGAGCGTCGCACACTGCGTACGGGTCGCAGTTGGACGCGGGCCGGCGGTCCTCGAGGTAACCTTTACCGTCTTCTGCTACCGCGCGAGGTATCCTGATGCTGCTGCCGCGGCTTGCCACGCCTTTGTTAAAAAAAAATAGAAAGTATTCATTAATTATAATCGATCTATGGAGAACTGATTTACACTATCAAAAGAATATTAAAGAAATTGTGATTCAAGAGATTTACGTTATCACTTAAATTTGTTTCATTTTACCGCGCAGAATGTCCCGAAAATTTTAGGTAAGTTAGAAAACGGAGTGTATTAAAACTAACTTCCCTCTGCCGACTCTGTATTGGAGAAGAGAGGCCTCTGCCTATCCTGCTGTGTATCCCATACACAGCAGGGTAGGCAGAGGAAAGTCAGTGATAAGACCCATAAGGCTACACTCCATTATTAAATTTTCGCCAGATTCTAAAGGAATTGCATGTTGAGTGGCGGAACTCAACGCCGCGCTTCTCCTCGACACCATAGCCATGAAATTTAAATAAATAATTTATTTCGTCGAGTGGGCGATCGAGCTCACAACCAGTCCCGTTAACAGTCACCCTGAGCTGCTGCGTCACGACTGGCATCAAAATGTACCGGAAACAGCAAATATTTAATAAAAGGAAAGCTTACCAGCGCTAAAATCATTAATACTGGCGGTCTCGTGCAGGCCAGTCAGCCGCCGCTCGTTGTCCTTGCCGCCGCGAGGGTCGTACACCTTTATGTGCTTCATGTGAACTTTGGACAACTTGTCTATTGCTTTCTCGATTTCACTGTTGAGGGTAAATGGTGGCGGCATTATAATATTAATAATATAATCATATTTTATCCCGCATATAGCAGGTTAGCCAATGACAATCTAGTGTCAACAATTCCCAATTTCGTATAGTGTCAGAGTGCCATTTCTTTTACGGAGAAAGAGAAAGTAATTCTTTTTCTCCGTAAAAGAAATGGCAAAATTGTAGGCAAATTTAAAATAAAAAAGTATATTAACTATAAAATAAAAAAAATTACGATACACAAGGTGGCATATTGCAAAGAATTCAAAAACGTATATATAAAAACTGACCCATTTAAGAGGAGAGGTAACGTTACATGCATGTATATGGTAATCACCGATTATATACTCGTTCCAAACCCCGCGTGTGGCGGGATCGGCACTTTCCGCCGCATTCTGGAGGCATCGCGAGTTAAGCGGAACTCAACGCCGTACCTTGCTTCGACACCAGAGCGAAAAAATGAAAATAATAAATATTTCATTTCCTCGAGTGGGATTTGAACCCACAATCTGTCCTGCCTGCCTCTGCGCCACGACTGGCCATGGCTGTCAAGTCAAGCAGCTAATTGCTTGTATTATGTACATATAGTTGTATAGTTTATTATTTTAAGCTCATATCAAGTCAAATGAAAATAAATAGAGATAGACTGCCTGAGCCAACTCTGTCGGTAATAGAGTGAGTTGAATCGAAACGTAACGTGGTGGTCACTATCAAATACAAAAATAAAAATTGTTTCATTTCGAACCTGCCCTCTTCGCTCAGTTCTTGAGATCAGTGCCCTTAACCAAACAGACTCTACTGTTTTATATTAATAATAATGAATAATACAAATAAAAACTCACATAATACCGTTTTCCTCTCTCATTTTTTTAGTCGAGAAGTTAGTATGGGCACCAGATCCGTTCCAGCCTTGCACCGGCTTGGGGTCGAAGGACACTATCACTCCATATTCCTCGGCCAGTCTATGTAATATGTATCTGGCCATCCAGAGGTCGTCTCCGGCGGACACGCCTATTGAAGGTCCAACTTGGAACTCCCATTGGGAAGGCATCACTTCGGCGTTGGTACCAGCAATCGGAACACCAGCGTAGAGACAACACCTGGACGAAACATGACTATTATGAGAAACGCTTTTTCCTACAGAGTAGAATAAAAAAAGGGAACCTCACGTTAAGACACACTATCCTTCACGCACTATTAACAATTATATGAGATATTGGGTGCTGAGTGGTGGAAACCAACGCCGCATAAGAAAAAGAGGTCATAATATTAAATTTTTTTTAAGACGATTGCCACAGATTCGCTGTCAACAAAAAAAAATGCCCTGATGTGTTTCATCATAGTATACATAACTAATAAGTATAAATATCATATTTGATGTATATTTTATGTAATTGCAACTAACATTAAGATATTATCAATAAAAAAATATTAATTTAATTTCTCATTTTTTCATATTCATAAGCATATCTTATGGAGAACAGGTCATTTTGAATGCGGAAGAAGTGATACTTAGGCCCTGAATAAAATTATGGTGTTTATTAATAATCTAGATATGTAACTTCCGGTAGACAAGTTCCTGTTAATTTATTTGCTGGATATCCTTGAACTATATTTGAACTATATTTTATAATGCCAGCAGCTATGCTTATTAATTTATACTTGACAAAATAAATGATATTTCAATAAAAATATATTTTTTCAGCTTCACGCTCTATCCCGCATGTAGCAGGGTAAGCAGAGATAACTTAGTGTTAAGACACCCTGTTCCCCATTTCCAGCGGAATTTTCGATGCATTGCGTCTTGAGTAGCTCAACACCTTAATAACAATATTTAATTTATTATACTTAATAATACATAAAAAAACACATAGGCAAATCAATATTCACTTGTAATGAGCTTCAACAAGATCTCGGGCAAACACTTTGTTGGCGCCCACGCCGCAGTAGTAGGGGCCCTGTGGTGGGGGACTGCCGCCTGGGGGCCAACCGAAGGGTCGCAGGTCCGAATCCAAGAGGATGTATTCCTGTTCAATGCCGAACCAGGGCTCGTCTTCCTTGCAGTTATCGTACGCCTCCTCGCATTTCACACGATGATTGCTCTCTATAATTTTATTTAACTTATGAAATTATAAAAAAAGGAAAATATTGATACGTGATTCGTGTTTCTTTAAAATCGACTCAATTTTTTTTTATAGGGTGAACAGAGAGATCCTAATGTTAAGACTCTTCTAACACCTATTTTCGAGACATCGTTTGTTGAGTGGTGAAACTCAACGCCGCGTCTTATTACCCAAGCGAAGAAATCTAAATAATTCATTCTATGAATTGGAAATCGAACCCACACCAAACCGTCGTTTTTACAATAGATAAAAATTTCGATTATTTCAAGATGAGAAAAAAAAAATTAATTAGAATGTTATCAAGTAAAAAAAAATCAATTTCTAATTGTGTGACTACTTTCTTAAGTATGTATTGTATTCCTCGTATGTATGGGCTCCTGCCCACCAATACCTCTACACTAATAATAAAAAATATATTAAGCAATTAGGCCAGTCGTGGCGCAGGGGCACAAAGTGTGACTGTAAATGCGACTGGTTTTCTTTATTTGATTAATACTTTATTACACCAACTCAAATGAATAATTGTGTATTTATTTAAATTTATTTCTATATTTTTTCGCTCTGGTGTCAGAGGCAAAGCGCGGTGTTGAGTTTCGCCACTCAACAAGCAGAATTCGGCGTGAAGATGATTTATTTTATTTATATTAAGCTATAAATAACCTGTAGGCTGTTGGTTATGCTTGAAGGTATCGCACATAACGAGAATGTGGTTGCCGCGACGGAAGGGGTCCTTGTATATAGCACGAGGAATCAGATATGTATCAGAGTTGTTGCCCTCAGCCTGGCCTGTTGAGCTGCCGTCGAAGTTCCACTCGGGCAAATCTATGAGAAAACATTATAATTAATTAAATTAATATTTTTGTTATTTATTTACCTATATTATTTTATATATAATAATATATATTCCATAGAAAAAGAACGAATTGCCGGCCGAAGTGACTCATTGTGTCAATTACTTGTACTTGTCGTAAGTCTTACCGTTCTTAAGAACTCTCATTTTCTTTTCAGAGAAAGAATAGTGTTAACGCTCTATATAATCACGAGTAAATAAAGTAACATGGTAGCGTTCATTTCATATGTGTTAGAGGCTTACTGTACTGTAAATAATATCATATATGTATATATTATGTAAAATAATGTTTTATCTACGCCACAAAGATAGAAAGAGACACGAGTACCTATATATGTCATAATATTACTGATGTTTCAACTTCATCCTGTATCCCATATATAGAAGGGTATGCAGAGGGAACCTAGTGTTAAGACACTCCCATTTCCACTTTCCGGCGGGTGGAGTTACCAGAACAAGAAAATGAAAATGTTAATAAATAATAATGAATTCCCCCTAATCGGATTTCCAACCCTCAATCGTCGCGTTTACATTCACAGGCTTCTGCCTTCTGCAACGATCGTCTACGAGCTGCAGGCCGTAATGCAGGATGCAATGCTCTCACAAAAATGTAACCTTAAGACAACATAAAATAATACAAAAATAGAACATTGAAACGATTTTAGGAATTTAACGGAGCCTCGTGGCGCAGGGGCACAAGGTTTGACTAGAACAGATTGAGTTCAATTCCTACGGAAGAAATGAAAATAAAAATAATTGATTCCCTCGAGTGGGGATCGAACCCACAACCGTCGCATTACAGTCACCACACCCTCGTGCCCCAGCTCCACGATGGCCTCCATGGAAAAAAACAGAGCTTTATAATATTATATATAAATTAGAATTACAATTTCTCTAGAGAATCTATAGTTGGAATGTTGCAGCGCGCCAACCCGAATGATATTGTTAACGTAATTTAATACGTAAATGCAATACATGCGCAGTATTCTCAGAAGGAGCTCAACTACTCGGTACAGCCGTACACTCGGATAACTGATTGGAAAGTATTTTATTATCGTTGAACAAATAATAAATAATAAACGATGTTATCTTTTAAAATATTTTTTGACTGAGGTTATTGAGCAAAGCGAAGGTCTTAGTTAAACCTACAGCTCTGAAATGTTGCATGAACGTTTGATGATAACTGTAATTGTAGTTAAGCTATGGGACGTTGTGAAATTGCACACGTGCACATTAAAATAGAAAATTTTGCAAAATTTTTTCCAAATTTTGCGACCACCCGCCGTACAAAACGTGTGGCGGACATTAGTGAAATACACATCTAAATCTAAATACTTACAGCTCTTTTAAAAAAAAATCTATCAGTATTTTGTGACAATTAACGAATAAAAATAATATAACAAGTAACTAACAAATTAACGTACAAAAATAATAAAAAAAATAAATAATTAATCAATATTTAATTAGCGAGAAGCTACCACTAGCGCTAGTATCTACGTACAAAAGTTTAGGTACAGCTACATTTGTACGATTGCTGAGGAGTATATTAGAAGGAAACCTTTTAAGTTTTCATCAAAGCTATTCCTGTCAACGTTCCTCTTGCACTGTACATCCAACGGTCGTTCCAGATTCTTCGGGAATACGTATGGGAACGTGAAATCCCCCGCGTATGTGCTGTGTAACGAGTTCCCGAGATTTTGATTGTATTCGTCGTTTATCTTTTCTATGAGCTGGCTCAGTTTGTCTATAATTGAAATGTGTGGTACTCTATACGGACGTTCTCTATATTCCAAGAGGCGCAGGTTGGTAATCCCGCTACGTTAAAAGTTTTATGTTTTCGAAAAAGTATTTTTCTTTTCTATATATGAAATAAATACTTTAAAAATGTAAAAATACTCTCTGGACTCAGACTCAGTTGGTGATTGTAGTCGCGGTGACCACTTCTACTATTAGTACTAGTTAGTCAAAACCTCGTCTACTTAGACAAAGTGCTACAAGTGCGTTCAACCGCCGCCCAAACCCACGAACTATAAATATATACACGAACTATAGACTATCATAAAATTGAATTTAACATACAAAAAAAAATCATAACTCCACCAAGAATTAGTATAATATATTAACATTAAGACATGCTACTATTGTGTTCAAACAGAATACAATACAACATCGGTCACACGGGTATTCCTAGCACTTGCATATAAATGTTAACCGTTCGTATCTACAATACGAGTACATTACTTACTGTATTATACTTATATATATATATAATATATACATATATATATATGTATTGTTCCTTGTTTACAAATAAAACGTTGGAGGTCGGGAAGTTCTGTGAATAAAGCTAATTACTGTTTAATGCGGACGTATTAAAACACATGCTGTTATGGGAGTGTAATATTTCATGGTGGTTATTCAGATATATCTATATATAGGTATAGTTGTACCATCATTAACTTTAATGTAACAATTAATTATTTTTATGAACGTTCACGTTCTATTGTCGGTTGCTACGTTATATTTAAATGTGACTATTTTAGTACAGTAAGTAATGCAGCTTAATAATTTTTATGACTATTATATTTGTTGTATTATTTTTTTCTAGGTTCCCTCTGTCTATCTGTTACTCTATGCAGGGTATGTATGTATGGTATGTATTTTAACCCGTTGAATTTTAACCCGCGATAAATTGCCTAATAATTAAATATAAAAAAAAATCACAATCTTTATTTATTAATCATAATTTTTTTATTCAAACGACATAATTCGCTAACATTACAGCCGTTGAGTGACTAACCGGTGTGTAATCAAATTGCACTATTTGCGCAGTTAAAGAATTTATAGACAAGCGCACTACATGATAAACACAATGGAAATATTTACAATAAAATAGATATAACCAACTTTATTTTGTTACTGTTAATAGATTTAAGGAGGAAAATTTGTAATATATCATAAATCAATTTATTACTTCTTTATTCTTCTCTTTTAATTGTGATTCTCTTTTCTATATAAAAACAGTACTCAAGTATTCAAATGTACCTTTAGGTTTCTTAGGAATGAAGGTCAAAGTGCGGTCCTTGCATCTCAAGTGTTCGCCAGTGCCGTCTATCCATACGTAAGTGGCCTGGATGCGGTCGCCGGGCAGCGGCAGATCATTGTAGCGACCCAACAGCGTCTTGGATAATACTGCGTTTGGAGAATTCCTCAGGACTGGACCTGACAGAATCTTTGGATTATCTGTAAAATAATGATTGATTTGAACATTTGTTTTTTATAGTTAGTATTGTTAAATGTGTAGCTATATAATTATATGGTGACATTTATCTACTGAATCTACGACAGTTACGTTTTCATTAAATAATTGTCTTTTAATTTTGATTTAGTATTTGATTATTTAATGCAGTAAGTAAATTTTACTTTAATAAAAGTTACTATATTAAAAATTTCAAACTAACCTCTACGATGATCGATGATGTTACTTGTCATTATCATGATGATGTTACAGAAATTATATGAATAAATCAAAATATATTTATGTCAATAATAGTTTTTTCTTTGGCTGTGTCCCATTTAAAACGTAAATCATCGAGAATATAAATCAAGCCGGGAAAAAATATCTTAATTTACTATTATATGCTTTTACTGCGAATTTTGATAAAAATCAAAAAAATATATATAACTACAAAATGTCAGAAAAGATTAAACTTACAAATTTTGACAACTAAAAAAAATACAAGAATGAATATTTTTATTTTGACAATTACAAATTACAATATATTAAATGAAACGAATAAACAAGTACGTACAACAGGTAAAAATAAAGGACGCTGGATATGTTTGTAAAGCACTTACCTTCTATTTTCACGAGGCCTGAGTCAGCCATTTTGTTGATTTTTAATAAAACTGAAACAAGCAAAAGCAATTATGAGAAAACGGAAATAAGTAAAGGAAAGAAATATATATTTTATACAAAATAGATAGAAATATATAATAGAAATACAGTTTGAAACAAAACTATGAATTCGCCAGCAAGATACATAAAATGTATATATATAAAAAATGGTAAACTAATTTTGGTAAATTGTTTTGAAAAGATAATAAAAAATATTTATATTAATTCTATACTAAAACCATCTTAAATTCAAAATAGTAAAATTTATTACGATAAATAGTTTACTTCAAGCGTTGCCTTGACATTTGTGTGTTAACGATAAAATAAGAAAAATAACTATACGGATTGAATATAATAACTATTAAAAATATTCAAATGTTGTACATCTGTTCACAATTTTATATTTGACAATTTTAAGGCCAATACTTTTTTTAACTACTGCAGTAAGAAAACAACAAGCGGTTTTAGTTTCTGAATTAGGTGAAGAGGTAACAAGAACGCGCAGCGAGTGGTATCTCGATGGCGTTTTTTTTTTCACTATACTTTATGTATTTCTCTCAATTTGCGTGATAAACAACCGCCTTTTGTGTGTCAATTGTCTTTTTTTTTTGGTTTTTATACTTTAAAAAAAAATCCTAATGAGTAATTGTGCACAACTAAGTGTAAATAAATAAATAGATAAACACCTATTTATTTGGATTCTCGTATTTTAGAAACCGAGTCACTACTCAGCTGTTTAGAATGTGTCTATCATAAACTGTAGCCTTGGGTAAAGAAATAGGTTTTACATTCAATATTATACTACGTATTACTTTTGCGTTTTAATATTATTAATGATCTATTGAATATATTATAAATTATATTATCTATATATACACAGGTAGATTCAAGGTTTCTTTTGATTTTGCAAAAAAAAAAAATACGACAAAACAATCAAATATATACGACTTCTTTTCTACTTATCTTACATAAACTTATTATTCAATTAAAACAGAGTGTCTCTAATTTTAAATAACTTTCAAATTTTTCACATAGCAAGCGGTCAAGTTGATGGGCTTCACGGTCAGGCGAGCACTACGGTCTGTCTAGACAATTCATAGACATAAAAAAGTAAACAAACCATTATACTACACTTGTGATAGGCCGACGCGTGTTAGTCAGTGTTTTTTTTTTAGTCTTGTTTGCTTACAGTAGTATTATGTGAGTGACTTAATTTATCACTATGTTAAGGGAAAGAGCGGTGTTGAGTTCCGCCACTATAAATAATTCGTTTCCCTCATCCACCTTACATTACTTCCAGTGCAGAAAATTTATACGTACAAGCACGTACCTACCTAATCAAGTTACAATATTAAAAATAACTTTACAATGGTTGATTTTAATATATCGTAATACTTCGTTCGCGGAAACCGTTGCATTATTATTTATTATTTCAATTTTCTTTGCTAATAATTTAAAATTAATGTTTCATCATTGTTTTCAACGAATAATGTATGAATTTAAAGTGGATATTATTCTTACAGCTTCACGCTTTAGCCCGTATATAACAAATCACGAAGATAATCTATTGTATAACCTGGGAGACTAGTGTTCCCCATTCTCCCCAAGACACTCTACATTCTCTAGCGTAAGAGATGACAAACACTCTTTACTATAATACAACGATTGATTACACTAAACATTTGTAAATAAACTAGGCCCTTGACACTATCCACAAGGCATTGGACGCGAGAGTCTTGGCGTCGGGCCAACTAGTGTTAAAGCTGGCACCCTACTCGAAAGCGTACCGGAAAATTTACTATGTTATAATGAAAGATAAAATTAGCGCCAACATCGAAATTTACTGTTAATAGAAATTGGCGGACTATTATATTATATGAATAATTTTAATATTTTATCTATTTTATGTATAAATATAATTAAAAATAAAGTTAAAATTAATTTATATTCTAAGTTTTTCTTTCACGCTGTTGTGTTTAGGCATAACCTAGTGCGAAGACATTCCGCACTCCTCATCCCGTTATAACTGTAGACTTACATGAAGAGTGGCGGAACTCAACGCCGCACATAAAACTTTCGTGTTCTATTTATATTCATAGGAAACAAACGATTTAACGGTTAATCACAATCGACATAACAAAGCGTGCCAATGCGACATGTTAAACATTATGTCATTGTAAAGTAGCCAACTCGTCGCCAAGAACATCAATAACACTAGTAGAACGTGTCATTGAGAATTCTGCTTTTAATGAAATTAAGTTTTTTTTTTATGGCGCAATAGAAACTGTTATGACTGGTTGTGAATTCGATTCTCAATCTTGAGAGGAACATTTGGTCTTAATATAGGCGTTCTTTATGTCTATAAATGATTATATGCGGATTAAAGAGTAAAGCTAAAAATAGAAAAATGTTTTTTTTTTTAGTTGTTGTCATTCGTCATACAATGTTTTTCTATTTCAATGTATTTCTATGGCTTTTTGTTTTTATTTATGACAAATATTTTTAATCAAAACCCTCGTTAGGTATATTAATAATTAAAAATGTCATACTAATTTTAATCAATAACTGTAAAGACTATTCGTTCAACAGTGAATTTGGTACAGACTATAAATATAAATAAACATCCACAGGTGTATAATTCTACATATATGTTGTCCCAGAAATAAAAACGGATATCGACGATCTATCGATCGATACTTGACCTAATAGATACTCTAAAGTCTATACTATTATAGATGAATTATGTATTAATATATGTATTAATATGTCGGGGCAAAAGTATTTTCGTATTTTGAATGTATTATTAGTAATCAAGCCTCTTTGGCTGCACTGAATGTAACTGGCTGATTTTAATACCATTAAAGACATTACACTTTGAAGATGCAATAAATAAAAAATAAAACTAAGTTTGGAAATTTTAGTGTGAAAGATGAGGTTCGCTCAGGACGCCCTGTCACAGATAAAATCGGTGCCAACTTTGAGAAAGTGGACCAAGATCGGCATATTAGTAGCAGTACGACATTGCCGAAGAACTGGATGTTGATTATAAAAGAGTTTTACGTCATTTAAGAAAGTCTGTACAAGAGAGAAACTTAATGCAACGAACTTCCATTTGCGATTTTTTGTTGAAACGTAAAAATTACGAACCATTTCTTAAACAGTTGATTACGGGTGACAAGAAATGGATGACTTATGATAAGAATGTGTGAAGAAGATCATGGTTGAAGCATGGACAAGCCCCACAGACCGTGGCGAAGCCCGGCCTGACTCGGAGCATAGTGATTCTATGTGTATGGTGGGATTGGAAAAGAATCGTCCACTATGAGCTTTTGCCACCTCTACTGTCAGCAACGGATGAGGTTAAAAAAAGCTATTGAAAAATACTGGCCCGATCTGATAGAAAGGCCATGACGTTCCACCATGACATCGCCAGACGCTGCAAAAACTGAGAGAGCTTGGCTGGGATGTGATGCATCTTCCATATAGCCTTGCTCCATCAAATTTCCACCTGTTTCGATCATTGCAGAACTCTTTAGAAAGCATAAAGTTAACGTCAAAGAACACCGTACACACCTGTTAAATTTTTAAAACTAAAATCTCAAACTTTCTTATTATATTAAAATTATATCTTCTAATATTTACTTTCATATACCAAAGTAAGCAAACATCTATTATTTTCAGTTTTCATTCTGTTCCCTACTTTCCCCTTGCTTTCCGAGGTGTGTTAAGTGGCGGGAATCAACGCCGCGGTTTGTCTTATTTACCAAATTGAATCAACGAAAACAATAGTTAGATAAGAGTGGAACACAGTCATTGCGCCGCGACGGCCTCCAGATATTTACATAAAAAATATATTTTAATTTTAAATTCTAAAAATACCTGTAAACATTAGACGTACACATATGCCGTTCTACATGGGATTTACTGAACATGATACGACTTTAGAGCGTCTCGAGACGTGCAATCTTCCAGAATTTTGCAGGATCAACAGATTAAAGTTGTTAATAATAAATATTATATTAAGACTACCACTACCCTTCCGTTAGAGATTGAAAGTTTGAAAAATTATATTATTAATTGTCCTTAAAAATAACTGTCGTATATATATTTTACGTTTTTGGCTGAGATTTTCCTACTGATAGATATATATGTTTACTTTTATTATATAATTAGATGAATGACAAGCCGATTTTACAAACTTGTTTACAAATAATAACATATTCAAATATAGCCTTCTACCTATATATAAAATGAAACTATATAAACTTATATATACTTGTATTATACAGTCAAATATTATACATATTCAATGAGACATGATAGTGAGGCGCAGCGGTTTGTACATAATTATGTTAAGGCTCAATTTTCCAGTTAAATTATTATATTGACTAGTTCTATAATATAATATCATAAGAATTCAATTTAGAATTGCTTAATATTGTAATGTTGTTTAAAACCCTCTTTATTTTATTGGTTCATATGATACATAATGACTTGCCAGTCAAATTGAAAGTTAAGTGCTGACAGGCGTATTATTTTCTATATTTTTTTTATATATGATTTAAAAATTATTATTACAAATTAATATTCTAATGTAGTCAGCAATGTGAAAAGTCGTCAGTCCGATTCTCCCGATCCCGCATGTAGCAGAACAGTCCCCTACCCACTGACCTCCGGAAGCATTGTGCATTGAGTGGCGGAACTCAACGCCGCACTGTTGCACTTGAGATAAATACATAGGAGTTTATACTAAATTACTTTTTTTATTACGCCATAAACTATTTAGTTATCAAAAAAAAAAACCAACGTATTCACAAGCTGTAATTTTCACTAGCTCTT
>JBAIZZ010000377.1:261121-303126 GCA_037355905.1 Heliconius aoede
TTATGCTTTATGAAATAACAGAGTAAGCGAACAATAGGCCAAGGTCAGATACGTGTTGCGTATGAAAAAAAAACAATAAATACTAATAAATATTTATATTTTTATGATAATATGAATAATATAATCAACTTCCTTAGAAGATCGGTTTTATTTCATATAGCATATAGATCTATTCTTAAATATAACTACGCATTTCATTAAAAAATTAAATCCAGCTTTACTCTGTATCTCGCACACAGCAGGGAAGGCAGAGGGAACTAACTCGTGTTATGGCACTCCGTCCCCCACTTTCTGCCGAATTAATATTAAGAGTATCATTATATTTGATTACATTTGTGTTTTAAACCGGCCAGAGTTCATTGACTGATAGGAGAACAATTAATATCTGCAGCGCAATACGGTATATAATCCATATTTAAATATTAATATCTAACATTCGAGATTATTAATTGATTCAATATTAATAGTAGCCTATTAATAAGCCTAAAAAATTATATTTTATTTTTGGTTTTTTCCGCTAGTGTAAGCGTAGTGTAGTGTAGTGTAAGTGTGTATATATTTATAAATAACATCCGTACGGAAAGTTTAGGAGATACGCAGCCCGAGTGTGTGAAGGTGCATGACCGTTCGTGATTCACGCCTCTTTTTATTTTTACGTTTTGATTAGTAACTCACTTGCGCTCACACGCGGCCGCGTCGTGATTGTCGAACCCTTTGAGCGTTATTTACAAACGCTTCATGCTTAAGGTTCCTAAATTTACACATTTATGAACCAATTTACGCCTAAATTCCAACTAACGTTTGTTAATTCAAGTCTCAATAATGATAGTCTTCCATTTTGTCATCTTCTAAAATATGCTACCTACCCTGCTGTGTGCGGGATACAGCTGATCTTCTAAAAGAAATTATATCACGTAAGCATTGGGCTGTATCTGTGGATACACAATGTCCAAATAATCATTGGAAAGTGGAATTTATTGTAATGTTTAAAAATAAAGTTTGACCTTTAAGGTTGACCTTTAAGTACGACGCCCTGTTCGGTGAGCACGTACTCGCACCGTGATGCGTTGCGAGTTGCAAGCGTAGTGCGCGAGTTCAACGAAATTTCATACATAAATCTTATGACGTTAAGAACAAAGATATCGCCTTAACTCTTTTTATATAAATAAACAATGGACATTTCTTCAGATTCACCAAAACGGTGTAACGGCCCTTCGCTTTGTCTGAACCGATACGGAGCAAACAATTGCAAATGCTTGTGGAAAATTTCAATTTCTATCTTTTATTATAAGATTTTGTTTTTCTAATTTTTACTTGATTTCTAAGGTAGCATATTACAATCTACCAAATGGCGTTATACACAATGACACCGTTCAGGTGAGCGGTCGTGTAATTTTCCTTTAAATAGACCAGAACAGTATAATATCACACTTGGTACAATCAAACGCTTAAAGTCAACCCAATTCTGTTTCCGCAAGGAAATATAAACATGCAACACAAATATAAACATGATTAACAAATATTAATGATTCATTATAATTTGATTTGATTTGTTGAACTACGACACGCCGCAAAGGTCGTTGCAAAGGACCGGTGTGTGATATATAATATTTCACTTTAAGCGCCTCATTAAATAAATAATTAAAAATATAAAACTACTAAATAAGTGGATTCAGTAATTCATTTTTAATAGACTATGTTAATTACTTGAATAATTACCTATCAATTAATATTATTCGATGTACGTAAGTAATATCTTCAATATCTTACATATAGATATGTAAGATATTGTTATTCTAGTTAATAATTAAAATTATATTATTTTCATTGTAGCATATATTTTCAAGGACAATAATGTGGACGATCTGGAAAATGGGCGAAGAGGGATTAAGTCGTAATGTATTAAGGGTTCGTGTGAACTCGGCCGTGAATTCGAAATTACGAGAATTTCGATTCGATTCATTTTATATTATGTTTATTATGACGAAATCATGTTTATAATAACGAACGATATGAAAATTGCCACCTATTCAAGACTATTAGCTAATTTATACTTATTTCTGTTTAAAATTGTAATAATTTATAAAAAAATAAGTATAATAATTTCTTTTTTATTTAACAGAAATTGAAAACTAAATCATAATTGTAGTGACGCATCGAAGTAGCGAGGTCGATTACTTGTGAATGGCCGATAAATGCATTTGTTTGTGGTGGGATTCACTTTTTAAAACAAAAGATGCATCGAAAATTATTTCTTTGTTATGGATTTTACATCACGCTTCACGCTGTATCCCGCATATAGTTTAGGGTTGGCGGAGGGAATCTAGTATTATAGTACATATGAGTTATATAATTGAATTTAAAAAAAAACTATTTTGTAAGAAAGTCGATAACACAGTTACTAAAATGACGTATTAAATTGAAATATTATAGAAAAATATACTAGTTGAAGCGAAATAAGGCACTACGTTTCCACGGCAACAATCGGGAGTTAGTTTTAAAAACATCGATAATGCTACATTTATTTAATCTATATACATACAACATTTTATATCCCCCGCTGTTCTTTCACTTTGAACGCTGCGATTCGATGAATAAAACAACATGACCCCGACGTTCACAATCGACATGCAGTTTACTTTATTTGAAATTAATATTGGAAATTACTGACATAGTTGATTTTTGTAAAAAACTTGTAAAAAACTTGTGCTAGTAAACTTACTTATATGTAATAGTAGTTCTTCAAGGTGACTTAATAAATGCTGTCGATCTGGAATTACGAGCGACTAAAGGACACTTAAAGAGAGAAAATAACGCTAATTTCACATTATTTGACGACTCACTTATTGATTTATAACGAAACACAGATGTAATATTACGTAAAGTATTTCTTTGTCTATTATATATATAATATATATAATATTATATATAGAATGAATATTTATATATATATTTTTTGTATTTTTTGGTGGTTAACAAATTTTGAGTCCATCCAATATTAAACGATGTAATGTTTAAAAAGTTCGCTTAGCAAGTACTATGAAAGTTTGGATCGCGAGCATTTAATAGTACCGCGTGTTTTGGACGAGTGTGAGATGCAATTCGCAATGCAAGGGGCCTCGCCTGCACCGGCCGGCAGGGCCTTCCGGGGGGCGTCACTGAATCACTGTACAGTTAAAATAAAATATCTACAGTACCTTGATAAAGTCCTTAAAGCCGCGCGGGAATCGTGCGTGTAGCGATGCGGTCGTAATAAAACATATACCACCAACGCCGTTCAAAGATTGACTGATGCTCCAACGGCGTGCTGGTGAATATATGCGCGCGCATTACTCGCGCTTGCGTGGAGGGAGAACCGCGTACAGTCCACCACTCAGCGATGCTCCAGCACCCATTCAAAAACACTGGCGCATTGCAACATCTTAGTAGACCACCGTACACCCATCGGCGACATCGGATGTACCATCCCATTAAATTGTTTTGACAAATTGGAGCAGGTAATAGTTCCCGCTTCGGACGATTAGGGGCGATTGTTTGGGAAGTACGCGGTCCCCCAGTGTTCCAGGCTCGGCCCGACACTGGCCAATATGCTAGTCGAATTGTAAACAACTTTTGAAAGATGCATGTTTGCGTGGGAAAATTTCAATTTATCTGCAATGCCGGAAACTGCGCGGTGCGGGAAGCGCGGAACGCTGTTAAATAGTTCAAATTTGTTGTTTGCAGTTTAATAAACAGTTAAAACTGCGACTCGTTGCGAACAATGCGATTAACTTATTTCGATTTCATAAATTAATTGTATTTTCAGTTATAAACACAATTTATCAAGAGAATTAACATCTTTACAACCTTTATTTATCATAATTATTGTACTTTGCAAGACAATGCCTAACTTAGTTCATTTAAATTTCGTTTCGTTAAATTTAAATTTGTTACAATTTGGCTTGTGGGTGTTAAGTTACACTACAATCTGTTACTAATTTTCTCAAAATGTAATTACCTCGATTCAATTCAATATATTCAATATATATATATACACGATACTAAAAGTTGAGACTGAGGCGTCATCACTCGCTGCGCTACGTGTGGTTGTTCTGTTCACCGTCCTTCGAAAGCACACCTTTCATTCTAAGGGTTAGCGAGCAACCTCCAGAAATACTAACTTCTCGCCAGAAAAGCTTCGTATCTTCCATGAAGTTGCTAGTAAACCTTTCAACTTTTTGCATCAATCAGATCATCTGCCAAAAATGATTTCAGTATAGTTATATAAATATCCGTTCGTTCACTTTGCTGTGTTTAACCGACGAAATTTACAGGAGGCCTTTGTAATTATTATTACATATTTAGATTCATATTATATTTTTCATGAGCTGTTCGATATTGATAATAATTTTTTTATTCAGTATTCTGGAGAGCACGCCTAGAATATATAAACTTTATGGCAATTGTATTGGGGGCTTTTTGAAGAACCAACAATTACAAAAAGTTAAAATAATAATACAATAAATAAAAATATTTACACATATCAATTTCCAAACTTCTTCTATTCTTCAGTTTATATTGCTTCTTTGCTATTTTAAAAACTAAAACAATCTGTCCGATTTCTTTTAAAAAAGATGCGTAAGATTGTTATATAAGCTTTATCTAATCAACTTTAACAAATTGGTTTTATATTAATACATATACAATTATCAACGAAGACCAATGACATCGTGAACAAGCGGAAAAATATTTGCGATACTTAAATAATTTTCATATCAGCGCTCTGATAGATAAAGCGTGTCAACAACCAACATTCAAAAAATTAAAGAAAAATTGCAAAACAAATAAGTGAAATATAAACTAACATGTGTTGAACCTCAAACCATCGCGCGCGCATTTATAATTATAACTTTGCCTTAAGCTTAGAGGAGAGAATAAAAAAAATATTTATCATGAAGTATGTCTAAATAGCCATATAACAAGCAAGTGGCTAACGATTATACAAAGAAGTGTGAATACAATTTTCAGATTTTTCCACACAGTTACTCCTTGCCATGTTGACTAGACGTGAATGACACATTAAAGTAAAATTCACGAGACCATGGCGGTTGACTTCTTGTGAAGGTAAATGAAGGAAAATAAGATAATTTATATTATTACATTTTACATTCGCTACAAACGGGGACTTACTACCAGGGAAGTCCCTAGTTTTTGCGTGTTTGGAAGTCTGTATATGTCTACTACTTAGACTTCCAGCGTTAAGCAAGAAGGCTTTGAAGCAAGAAGGCAATGTGAGCATAATTGGTGTTAGGAAGGGCTTTAGAGTGATGTCCCGCGTGCAACAGGACACGTGCGCCAAACACGCCGTGTTGCTGCAGGCTACGCTTGCTACGCTTGTTGATAGAGTTAAGTCTGAAGACTCAGGTCAACATATACGTTACATATATATGTTGGCGGTGTAACGGGAGTTCCGGTGCTGGTATGTATCCTGTGTCGCGCTGCACCAGCACCAGTATTTTAGACAGTTGTGGGATCGATCTCCACCAATATTTATTTACGTTTATATTTCCATTTCTTCGCCCTGGTGTAGAGGCAAAGCGCGGCATTGAGTTCTGCCTTTCAACACGCAATACCTCCAGAATTCGGCAGAAAGTGGGGAACGGAGTGTCTTAACACTAGGTTCCCTCTGACTACCCATCAAGATGATTGATTTTAAGTATATTTATAACAGATAATATCATAAAATATAAAAAGAAAGTCATGTCAGTAAACGTTTTATAAAAAAAATAAATACTGTCGTAACAATGAATAAGATTTCAAAATTATAGTACTAGGCTATAGGAACGTGAAATATTTGGTTTTCCATTCCAAGCCCTGTTGTATTTGACAGGTATTTTTTTTTTATTTTGAAACAAGTAGATTTGAAAAGGAAAACCTGTAAAAGCTATATTATATTTCCATTTCGGTTATTTCTCACGTTCTCACGTTTCTCACGTATTCACTATAGTGTGTATTTATTAGAATAAGATAACTTTGAATTACAAATTACAGTCTTGTTCGCGGGACAAGGTGGCTTGAACAGATAAACATACATAGATCAACCATTCACAGGATGGATGCTCAGTTCTGTAAGTATCCATATAACGTTCATTGATAATGCTGAATAGAAGCGATCGGTGTGAACAATAATCGTTTCTATTTAAAATGAATAACGTGATGTTATTCTATTACAGAAAATAAATTAACCGACTATTATTGTGTTCGCCTTTTATAGATAATATTGTTTATAGTTACATAGGGATGTTATTTAATGGAAACTAACTCAAATTTATAATATTTTAAAAGTATTTGGGTGGGGCTTTTAAGAAAACGATATTACCTAGTAAAACTAAATGTACAGTCAGAGAGAAAATTTAAATAAAATCGTTTTACTTAGGATAAAAAAATATGAATATCCCTCTTTTTATATCGAATATTTAATATTTTCTCACATAACACGTCTCTTTACACCTTTTATAAAGATAAGCTTACGGAATTCTGAAAAAAATAAACATTTAGTACATTGCAAGTTGGGCCAATCGTGACCCAAGTATGTTCATACAAAATCCTTTGGCAAAACATGTTGGGATAGTTTGGCCAAATGTGACAGGGTGGCACTTCATTTGAAAGAAAAAAATAAAATACAGTTCCTTGCTTCTAATGTATCTATACTATACAGCTATGCTCTTCCTCGTTTGGTAGACAGAGGAAACTGATTGATAACACACTCCGTTCCCATTTAGACACTTAAGTTACCCGCCGGATAGTTATCCGCCTAATACTCGAGGCCGTGCTTTGGCATGGCTAAAGCGAGGAAATGAAATTGTTAAAAACTTCATTCCCCCGAGCGGGAATCGAATCCACAACCGTTTTATTAACAGTCGCATACTTGTGGCACAGCAAGACGACCTCCAAATAATTTGTATTGATAGGTACTATACAGATATATTTATTTGTCTAGTTACACAAAAAGCGCAATGGGGACGTGGATTCGGCAACCCACCACGTGACAGAGTAAATTACACATAAAAACATATACATATAAAAAATAATAGAGTAATGAAAGTTTATTCATATCAAACGGTGCAAAAAACGAACGAACTCGTGACTCTATTGCGACGGTTGTGGGTTCGATCCCTACTCAAGGGAATGAATATTTTAATTGTTTCGCTCTGGCATCCAGGCCAAAGCCCGGCGTTGAGCTCCGCCACTCAACACTCCTAAAGTTTGGCGGAAAGTGGGGAACGGAGTGTATTAACACTATCTTCGTTCTGCCTACCCTGATGTATGTATCCCGCTTATACAGCGTGAAACTAAATAAAACATAGTACGTCATACCCATTGATAGAGGGAATCGTGACAGCCCGATTGACTTACAAGTTAAAAGTACTTGACTTACAAGTAACCATATTAGTATAGTTATAATATATGTAAAATACGTAGTTGAAACCAATACCTCAACAACAAAGGCGCCCACGCCAATACCTCAATTATATGATTTGCTTTTTACATTTCTTTTGTTATTCATTTCAAACCCAATGTATAAAAACGTTATCAGCGCTCGCTGTGTTATCTATATATAATTACTAACCTTATGTATACAAGTGAATATTATAGTTTTATGATATTTTGTTGAATGTATCTGTGTATATAATAGAAGAATACAAAATTCTTTTTCCCAATAATAACCGGAGATTTCCTCTGCCTACCCTGATATGTGCCGGATACAGCGTGAAGCGAATTTACATTTTAATTTAATAATAAACTATGAGGCCAGTCGTGGCGCAGGGGCACAAGTATGTGACTATAAACGCGACAGATTGTGACAAAATATCATTTTTAATGTGATATGATATCATATATACTATATAAGTCACTGTGAGTCTTTCTGTTCACTGGCTGGTTCATTATATAGATACGTATGTAGAAATAGATTTTAAACGATGCTTGTGTAGAATATTTCTCATTATCGCCGTCAAGTTATACATGCAGTATAATATAATATTATATTCTACTAATTATACCTCCAGTTTCACACCCATGGTCATATGGTAATAATTAATAGTTATATAATATATAAGAGTTATATATTGTAAGTGAGCGAGGTAGCTCTGACCACATATACATTTGTTTACATCGAAGCCATTATATATTTTCTCTATAAATGGATTTTCTTACAATAAAAAACACTCATTCAAAAACTCCAGCAATCGTTCCTGAGATTATATTGGTGCATTTGCAAACGAACCTTCTAGCTTTATAATATTAAATAAAACGCTGAAAAGAATAATTCGTAGCCAGATGTATACAATAAAAATGTTAATAATTCCAATAAAAAAAATGCATTTGTATTGAAAAATACCTATGATATAAAATTAGGACTTCCGTTGAGTGTACATTTGACGATCGAAAAGCTACTGGAATTTGAATGGACGATAAAAACATGAGTAATTAATGTGACACGGTGTACTACGAAAATTAGTCGATTTAGGTCAATTGTTTCAATTATCAACAATATTTATACCTCGTATTTGTATCATTTACGTTTAGTTTTGACCTTCCAGTGCGGAGTGCGGAAAAATTAAGCAGAGAACGAATAACATAGTGTTTTGTCACTATTATTGTCTCGATTTCTGCTGTAGAAGATGAAAAAAATGTTTTAGGTAATTGAATAATCGGCGAGCGAGTCGGATTGGGCGAGTTGCGTGGCAGAACTCAACGCCGTTTCATGGATCGAACCCACGACTATCACGTGCAGTATTATCAGCTAAATCAATTTACATTATAGAAGGCCGAGTCTAAAACAAACTAAACACTTAGCTGAGGAAAAACATTGTTATCGTTTTCTATTGTTCGCAGTGATTGTCACTTAAAAATGATTACTTAATTAACTTTTCTAAGTATCATTTAACTTTGGCGTACTTAATAGGTACCTTTTATCTACATCTTAATTGCTATACTGATCTTCTTGATAGAATAAAAAAAATCGAATAAATATCAATGGGCATGCGCATTTTTCAGAATTATAATTAGGACTTGGTTAAAACTAGATAAATGTTTTTTTTTTAATTGGTAAAATAAAAACGATTCGAGGGTTTGACTGTAACGCGACGGAAGTGGATTCGGATTGTCCACTCGGGGAAATACATAATTGTATGAATCATAAATAAATGATTAAATGAAAATATAATTTCTCCATTCTGGCACCAAGACATAATGCCTCGAAAAATTCGGCGGAAAGTGGGGGGCGGGGTGTCTTGACACTAGGTTGCTTAGGATTCAACGTGAAGCTGAAAAAGAATCGAATTTTATATGTAACGAGGAAAAAACAAAAGGAATTTCTTTCAATAGAGTACTCCCGGTTGATCTAGAATTAAGAAATTTAAAAGTTAGCATCTACAGGTAGTACCAGTCCAGAGAAAAATCTGAAAACTATACATTTATAGTTCAATTCTAAGAAATAATAATAAGTAACGTATCACATGAAAGTGCTCTGCTAAGCTAAGCTTGAATTTCAGAAAAATCTAGAGACCTCCAATGTTTGTACGGAATCCTCGGTGGGCGAGCCCGACTCCTGCCTGTTCGTTTTTTTTATATATATTTTGAATTAATGTGAATTTTTGGCTGAATACAAAACCAAACAAAAATTCTGTTTTAACTTCAAATTGGAACAATGTCTTTAGCTTATTTACAAAATACTTGCCGTGACGTGTCGTAGCCTCAATTTTTAATGAATGGATGATAACAAGAAGGTCAATTAAATAAACATGTTTGGAAATTACTTCCATATATTAATATATTATGACATATAGGCTTTGTATTTCCTAAATTAAGAAGTGACTACGAATCTTGTTGAAATTAAAAGTAAATGAAATATATAATGCTATTTGTTACTGTAGGCCTAACTATTTTATTAGGACTATATGTAATATATATATTTTAAAACGATTACAGAGTTTGTGTGCGAGTGCACTAATTTTATATGGAATTAACTACAAATTTAAATGTATAATGGTTTTATTTTATGATATATCTATAATTTCGGTATTTTTCCTTCTATTTAAAGTATAAGTTCTCACTTCTTATTAATTTTTGTCATTAATACCACAAAAACAAATCACAGTAAAGGTACAAAAAAGTATAAAAAAAAAAAAGTATTCATTAAACAGTTTAAAAATTTCGTCCGTTCATTTTAAACAAAATCCTAGGGAGTATGAGCAAATCCTGAACTTTGAGCGAATCTGAATAAAGTGTATTCAGAAGAACTAAATTGAATTAGTGTAGCTCTCTAATGGAATTAGAATTGCCGTACCGTATTCATTTATATTGAAAAGATTAGACCGAAACCACTTCGGGAACTTTTTACTGAATTTTTGAACTTTTTACTGAATACTGAAGCGAACATACAGAAAGCGGATATTGGATAGAATGCTATTGAAAAAATTCTAAAGACCGATATTACACTCGAATGAATTTGCAATTAAATTGTAAACAAAGTTTCTGATTTTTTTTTTATTGTTTCTGATGAACAAATACCGCAGGTGAAATATTCGAATTTCTATCCAAATAATCAAGTTTATGGGTTCAATATCCCCTCTGGGACATATTTATATTTAATTGTTTTCACACCCCCGCTCTACCACAGCGACAAAGCGCGGCGTTCATTTTCGTTATCTAAAATCTGTCTCATTTGAAAAAAAAAATTTGTGTAAAGTGGTAAAGAACGTTAAATTTTCTCTCGCTTTTTACAGGTTCCCTCTGCCCACCCAGCTATGAAGGACATAAATATCATTATATATATTGGAATTATTATTTTGCCTAAAATTTAATTTTTTGCCACAAACTTTCATCGTCTAACCTATTTTAAGCTTTGAACTTTTGATTATTCAATTCAACGAAGCTGGCTCATATAGACAATCTCTTCTTATCACTTTTATTATTCTCGTTTTTTCTAGAAATATACTAAATTTTGCAGATATTGGAATAGAGTTTGTTTTCTTCATTGCAAGGTGATTAATATTGCGTCATTGTATAATGCCAAATTACCGGATACAGGTAAAAGATTTTATAAATATGAGCGTGATTGACGAAAAGGCAAAGTTCTGTAAAATAAAAAGAGTCCTATATTTTTTTGCTTGTTTGATTAAGTTTAAAGTGCTAAACTTAAAAACTAATGGTTTAAATTAAAACTATATTTTTGTATTGGATAGTCTATTTATAGAGGAAGGCTTTATATATTATCATCATATTAACTTACTGTACTGAATGAGGTCAAAGTTAACATCGATATTTTGAATATGCAATAAACTACTTTAAGTTATTTCATTTTGACCTCAGAGGCAGCCATGCTTAAAAGTTTGCTAAATTCATCTGGTATATACGAGAGTAAATAAAGGAATTGGAAGTCGTCAGGTGAACTTCTAAAACATCGTTAATACTTACTAGAAATTATACCGACAAAGACAGACACGTAGAAAACATGGATACTTTTTGCAAGACGAGTACAAATAAGTTATCAAAACCCACATAATATGAAATGAAAAAGATTCGCTGTTACCGAAGGTCTAATTGCCATTACTTCGCCTACTACGAGCATGCCAATAAATCAATGTTTACTCTTGAAATAAATAAATATATCAAATAAATCAGCTTCACGCTGTATCCCGCACACAGTAGGGAGAGGGAACCTAGTGTTAAGACACTCCGTTACTCACTCTCCGCCGAATGCTGGAAGCACTGCGTGTTGAGAATATGAATTATTCTCTCAATTTTCCATACAACATTGGTGCTTACACACGAAGCACGGATTGCGCACGTGATACACCAACATAATCTATGCTAATAGGAACCTCGCAGGTCCTGCAGTACTTTGTTTACATACATCCGGTTTGTGCCAGCGTGATGTATTCGCCAATTAGAGCCTCCGTCGTGTGAACCTGAATTCGAGATTGCTAATGTTACAGATTTTAGAATAAATAATATATGTATGTATGTATGTCTAACGCCGAGCAAATATCTATTGAACTTGTTTATCAATATTGTGTTAAACACAAATGTTTCAGATTATATTGTAGGAATGTACCTGTTAACGTGTAATTTCCTTTTATCACTAAGCGGTTACTAAGAGTATTATTTTTGAATCAATGTTTTTTTTTTGGGAAAAGAGTGAGAAAAGTGAATAATAGTTATTTTAGGTATGTAATGGAAAGGGCTTCGCAACAGGTCAACGTCTCTTATCGAGACAGTATTTATTTTACAACATAGAATTCCTTAAATAAATATTAAAAATAATAGTTATAGCTTTAATAATAATCTTTATTACAAATCCATTACACTTTCAAACGAAGTCAGTTAAATAGAAAAAGTTCAAATATCAAATGTTATGGATAAACAATTGTTAATACATATAGGGTATCGTCTAAATAAGTAATTACTCTGCCCTTTTAGCCAAATTAGTCCAACAAGCTTGTGCAAGCTAGTTTTTCGGCTGATTTCAATTACTATAATTGGAATGTTGTATATGGCATGACACATGACAGGCTCCTACTCTAGTGTCAAAACTCTCCGATTCCATTAAGACAGTTGCGTCCACCACTTTCCGCCAAATACTCGAGACCTGTTGCTGCTGTTGAGTGGTGGAACTCAATGCTGCGCTTTACCTGTCATTACCAGAACGATATTAAATATTTCCTTTTCTCTATTGGGTTTCGAACCCACAACCTGTCGCGTTTACAGTCACACGCTTGTGAACCAGCGCCACTACTGGCCTCAATTCTCACAACAATAAATAGATAATAAATATGTATTTATTGTACACACATATAAAATGCACTTTTATCAATTAAAAAGATAAATAAATTATTTATTTATTATTTATTTATTTTTATGTATATGTGCTAGTTGCTCAGTTCGAAACTGGGTTTTATTGTATCTACGGGTTGTTACCAAGTAGATACAATGTTTGCAAATAAGTTGTGTTATTGTAATTGGGGTATCCTTTGGAAGGCTTGCGTGGCGACACAGGTCCATCACGAAAAGGCTCCTCAGAGGTCCGCTCCTGGGAAACCACAGGTAATTGCCCAGAGATGGTCGCCGGTTAATGCGTAGGAACTCATCATCATCATCATCATCATCGGTTTATTATTATTATTATTAAATATAATATTGAACTGTATATTTAATTTTAAACAAGTCGCAGTAGTAAGTGTCACAAGGACCACAAGTTTCACTTGAGGATAAAATTTAATTTACCTGTTTATTTTCTATATTAATATTATAAAGCTGAAAAGGTTTTTTCGCTGAACACTAAGTAGTGGTTCAAATTGTTAAATTACTATAGTAATGAGAAAGACTAGTCAATCACGTTAATCGTCTCTGTTACCCAGGTACCAGCGCTCAGAATTACTTAGGGGACATAGGCCCGTATTTATAAATGGCTCTCAAGTCTGAGATCGATCGTGAGATTTAGTTTTCATTCATAATGAAAACGACATCTCAATCTCGAACAAATCTCGATCTCAGACTTGAGAGCGGTTTATAAATTATAAGACTAATATTCTAATAATAGCGTATGTCATACGTACATAACAATTAGCTTTCTCCACGACCACGCAACAAATATATAAAATATATATATATTAGTATATAAAAAAATTAACGCAACCTCCATCAAAGAGTCTTATCACTCCAAACCATTGATTAAAAAGCGTAAATATTTATTTTTTTTATTTACAAAGTAATGTTTCCTATGAATGCAATCTTGCAGTATTGAAGACATTGTACACCTAACGAGTGGGAGGTCCTTTGAGATAACATTATGAACATGATATTCTCAAAGGAGATGACACGCTAAATTCTAGGAATACTATCTAAAATTAAGATAATATTCTTAGAATTGTTATTATACACCTGAATCAAATATGGAGACGTTATTGAAAACAATGTTATACAAGCGCTGTATATTATCCGTATTCAAGATTATTTATCTAATATATATATATATATATTTTAATTTAATAATTGAGACCTTGTAGCCCTGGTGGCGCAGAGGCATAAGCATACGACTGTAAACGTGACGCTTGTGGTTTTTATTTCACTCGAGAGTATTTATACCTCCTGTGAGTGGAACTCTCTGCCTGGCGAATTGTTTCCCGATATGTATATAACTTGGACGTTTTCAAGGCAAGAGTAAATAGGCATTATCTAGGTAATTATACTATATGAGATATTAGAAAGCTCCACCATCGTTCGCATCGTCACTTACCACCAGGTGGGATAGCGGACCAATGTTTGCCTATCTAGAATATAAAAAAAATGAAATATATTTCATATTGAAATTTGGGCGTTTTGTGTAGATACCTCGACCAAACGCGGAATTCAGTTCCTCCACTCACCACGTTAACTTTTCATTGAATGCCTCATTGTTCATTTTCAATTTTTTTTAATAAATTTTCTCAAACAACCAAAAACAATAATATAATTCTTCGGTTGTTTTTTTCCCAATTTGTCCCGCACATAGTAATATAATATAAGAAGAGAGAGCAGTTAGTGTTAAATCACTCCGTCCTCTGTGCTCGTTTAGAAATCAATACCGCAGTTTATTTACCGGAGCGGGGAAATGAAAATAATTTACCGAATGGAATTCGAACCTACAACCGTCGATATGCCAAATAGTTCTGATGGAAATTGCAATAAAGCAAACGTTATACAATATCTAATATTACATGCGATCGATTTCGATGTACCAATAACGTCCCATAGACCGTAAAACAAAGTGTGATAGCCCCTATATTGATTGACCGATTTTAGAAAAAAGATTGCCGTTTTTTTTAGAAAAAAGATTTAGAAAAAAGTTCGATCAACCTTCCCTGGTTCAATAGTTGAACATAGAACCCAGTATCGAAATGATACTGCAGGAAGGTCACGTAAATAGAGGGACCCTCCGGAGGGCATGTATGAAAAGGGTGATGACGACAGTGGACAAGGCGAAGTATAATAGGTATGCAGAGAGTCAGACTACCTTGCTACGGTAAAGCGTGAAGCAAAAAAAAAGAATGTTCCATTATAACTCTAAATATAACGTAATAATTTTATATTAAATAGCGATTATTATTATTATTATTAGCGATTATAAAATTTCCCAAAGCTATCGTGACGCACAGGACTGTGCGTGACTCCATACATTATGGTAGTGGTATCGATCCCCACTCGAAGAATAAGTTTATTTTTATTTCTCAGCTCTCCGACATTTAACACGTAACGTTTGGAGTTCACACAGAAATCAACGGACGAAGTGTCTTGACACTAACCATTCTGTACATACCCTATATACGCTTATTAATATAATTATCTCATAATTTAACTTTAAACGTTTAAAAGTTTACTGTCAGATCGCACTCATTGCCTTGTGAATAAAACCAGTATTGGGACCTTGTCGACAGTCGCAGTGACATTGGCGTTTATGCTGGGATGTACGTGGTACTGCATCGGGCTAAATAACTTACTTATATATTTTATTTCAACTTCACGCTCTATCATGTAACAGGGTAGGCAGAGGGAACCTAAGTCGAATTCTGGAGGCATTGCGTGTGGGGTGGCGGAACTCAACGGACGGAAGTATATATATAAAAATATTAAATATTTCATTTCCTCAAGTGGAAATCGAACCCACAATTTACCGAGTTTACAGTCACACGCTTGTGTCCCTAGACCTCGACCTACTTATTTGTATATAAAAATCCTTTTTAATTGCATTTGTAAGATAAAGTTTTATATTTAATAAATTGACATAATAGAATTTTATTTTAAATTATATGTACCTTATAAAGGATAGGGGAAGGAGATTTATTTCGACGAAGAATTACTCGTTGGATTTGAATGCAACAATAAACATAAATATTAAAAAACTAGTGGTGCCGTGCGGCTACGCCCGCTCAAATTTTACGAAAGCTTACTAACTCTCCAGTCGTATATATATTTATATATATATAATTTTATATTAATAATAAAAAAAATATAATGGCAGATGTGATGAGTGGACTATTTTATTAATCGTATGAAATTTCGTGTTAGGCTTATGACTAAGCAACTAAGATATTGAACAATATCTTTAGATGTGTCTTTTATTTAAACATCTCTGTTGCTACAACGCCCACAAGTGAATAGTGACAGCCAACACCGCTATCATCCCTTCTGATGCTCTTACATATATACTAGAGAGCCAAAAAATTAAAATATTAAATATTTCAGCTTCACGCTGTATCCCGCACACAACAGGGTAAGCAGAGGGAATCGAGTGTTAAGACACTCCCTTGCCCACTTTCTGCCGAATTCTGGAGGCATTGCGTGTTGAGAACAGAATAGTTTGTTGAACTCAACGCTGCGCTTTGCCTCAACACCAGAGCGAAGAAATGGAAATATAAACGTAAATTAATATTTCATTTCCTCGAGTGGGCATCGAACCCACAGCCGTCGCGTTACAGTGACACCCTTGTGCCGCTGCGTCACGACGGCCTCAGTATTTAACTCGTTATTTAACTTGAATAAATCTAAAACAATCAATAATTCAATTACAAAACCAACAAATCAATAAAAAATATTTACATTTGTACCTACTTATTACAATTTTATCTAAAATAAATAATGTTAAAATTAAGTCATGGTCAAGTTCTCTATAAATATAATATCATTATAAATGGAACTGTTGAATGTGAACTAAAGAAAATACTTCTAGTAACATAAAACAAAAGTATAATATGATTTTTGAATTTATTGTGACTATCTGTTTTCTTTTGTCTATCTGTTAGTCGTCAGCATACACCTTTGCTATACCATTATGTATTCAGGCTGCCGTGGCGCTTGGGCAAAAGCGGGCGACTGTAAGTGCGTTGTGGGTTCGATTCCCACTCGGGGATCATTCCCTCGAGTAAGCATTGAACTATTAATATTTAATAATTTTCCTCACGCTGGTAAAGAGACAAACGCGGCGTTGAGTTCCGCCACTCAACACCCTTAGCCTAACGAATTCAGCGAAAAGTGGACAACGGCATACATTTGGAGGAAAACCGACAACGGGTGTCTTCATTTAATTTAAAAAAATGTTTTAACACTATGTCCGAAGGTTACTTCTGCATACCCACCCTTCTATGTGCGGGATACAGCATGAAGCTAATAAAATATTAAACACACACGCACTCACATATATATATATATATAAATTAGGATAAGATAGGTCAGGGCTACGTTTGATAAATAATATTCAAGAAATTTACGTCGTACATGCTAAGAATCGGTGTATAATATAAATAATATAACCATTTGAGGCTGCTATGGAATGGTGACAGTAAGAACGACGGATGTAGGTTCGATCCCATTCGGGCGACAGATTATCTATTTTTTTTTTATTTCTCCACCCTGGTAGTCAAAGCGCTTTTCTGCCACGCACGTCTGTCAGTGTCACTATGTTCTCACTGCTTACTTTCCCAAATATTTAGTTTAAATGAACACAATTTTAAAGATAATCTTTTAATAAGAGAATATAATTTTAAATACTATATAACAAAAAAAATCACTTTTATGGCGTCACTAAAGCGATTTATAGCTTATATTTACAACGGAATCGAGTAGACTGCAAGTACACGAAGTACAATCAATAAATATGTGTATGTAAATAGCATTCCGTGGACAGAATTACTAAAACTAATATTAATCATTATATTTTAAGACCACTTGAGGATTTATATTTGTATATAATATATTATATTCATGTGAAGGTCAGTGGCACAGGGGCACATAGCGTCACTGCATGTATACACGACTAGTTGTTGGTTCGATCCCTACTCGAAAAAATTATGTATAGTATTTATTTAAATGTATGTTTTAATTTCTTCGCTCTGGTGTCGAGGCAAAAGCGCGGCGATGAGTTCCGCCACTCAACCCGCAATGTCTCCTGAATTCGGCAGAATGTAGGAAACTGAGTTTCTTAGCACTAGATTCCCTTTGCCTACCTACCTCTGCTATACAGTATAAAACTGATTCAATGTTTTTTTGATAATTACTTCATTCATTAGAATGAAGAATTTTATTAATTACCACTCGAGTGCAAATTAATAAAAATATATATATATAATTTAATTCGTTCTGATAACAGCAAGGGCGCGACGCGAGATTGAGTTCCGACACACGCCTGCTATGCGGGATAAAGCGTGAAAAGCTAAAAAATAAAAAAAATCATAACTTTCATACATTTACATAAATAAATATATTCTAATCTACCTAAAAGCACTATCACGATTCACGAATAGCAACAAAAGATAAAATCATGAAGACGTTTATTTCTTTGAATAAATATTTGTACATAATAAACAGATGTTTTAGTACATTAGCTTTGTTCCCTTATAATGACCAGAGATAAGTAAAATATACGTATCTATCTATAGGTACTAAGTAAGGCCGTCGTGACGTATGGTCACAAGAGTGTGTGTCACGGGTTCGATTCCCAATTGGAGACAAAATATTTAATTGAAATAAAATAATATAAAATTTCTTCGCTATGGTATTGAAGCATAGCTCGGCGTTGAATGCCACTACTCAAAACGCTATGCTTTCAGAATTTAGCGGAAAATGAGGAGATCAATCTCTATACAACTCTATTTAATTTTTGTTTTCTAACGTAATCTTTGATTCATTGATACATTTTCATGTAAAATGTTGTCAAGATCTCATATAGAGCCAAGTTTCTAACGAATAATATAGAAGTACGTACTTTACATATATTTACTAGAGGAAGACCGTCGAGACGAAGGAACAACAAGCGTATGGCTGTAAACAAGAAAAGTCGTTGAGTTTCGCTATTAAATCGGCGGAGAGTGGAAAACGGAGTGTTTTATCGCTGGGTTCCCTAGGTCTATCCTACTATATAGACTAGAGTATAATATTTTTTAATAGTTAACTATAGAACAGTTAACAGTTAATCAATAACAGTAGAATCATCTTTATTTTGTCATTTTCAAAGGAGTTTCAGCTGTTACTACACTAAATTGCTATCACAGTGAACTAGAAATTCAAAGGTACAAGTACGGTGGTTCGTTGAGCTCTGAGTCGAATTTTTAAATGTTTGTCTAAAATTTCTCTGCCTTTGCCTACAGAATCTATTGTTTTTTGTATTGTGAATAATAAATAAAAAAATGTTTATACCTTTATTTGTAAGCCGCGTGTAGAAAACGGCGTAATAATTTGTATATAATAGTTATGGGTGTGTACCCAAATCCTACACCAGTGTAATATTAATAATAGTACAAAAAATTCAGACCATTATCCTAGCCTGAATAACATACCTCAAATTTATTTGAGAAAGTCTGATGGAGAAAAACATAATAACATAAAGATCATGGCCATCATCATCATCGTCATCATCATCATAATTATCACCATCCGTCTATATTCGCCCACTTCTAAGCACAGCCTCTCAACTGGCACGCGACTAAGCTGGTCGGTTAGTTTTTTTTTCTGCCAACAGTTACCTAGCACTGCGTATATCACCACGAAAAACGGTGACTCTGTACACGATATTCTCTCTCTTTCTCTCTCTCTATAATAAAAGCATAATAATACTTATAAATTACATAATCCATCAAGTAATATATTGTAAATTATAACATTATTTACAACTATTACATTCAAAGGTTCGGCCGGCTGGTGAAGACTGATAATGCGTGCAAAAAACAATTCATCATAGCACGCCGCCGGCACGTGCGCGCTGCCGGTGATTGGTGACGAGGACGCTAGTATACGTATAGTGTAGAGAAACAATTTTTAATGTTATCAAAGCGATAAAAGATCGATTTAATTATCGCTTATAGCTTTTTCTTTGCTATTTATACGCAATAACACTGCGGTAAAAGGGTCCCTATTTGAAGGAACAGACATTGGAAGACCTTGGGTTCGTGGGACGCTCTCGGGATAGCTGGAGTGTGTTGTTGGCAACGGTTGGCAGTTAAGAGTGGCGGCTGGCGTGCCATTAGAAAGGCCTATGCTAAGAGGTGGACGAGAGAACACTGATGATCCTTCTTTTGATCCTCTATCTTCAGCTCTGTTTTTCCGATGGAGAGACGAAATTCTTATATATATTTATATGGTACATGCAATTCATCAGATTTTCACTTTCGTTGTTCAATTTCACAAATATAGCGTACTTATCACAAACACTGTTCTTTCCAATTTCAAATGTTAAATATATTTCTAATACAATCCCTATTTGGAGGAAAATGGTTATTTTTTTCCAATTAGGAATCTAATAGGTAATAACCATGAAGTCGATTATAACCAACATTTTCTTCGTTTCTCTATGAATTAATTTCAACGCGCTAGTGTCGATATACCTTACTGATACAAAAATTATTGACCTCTACAATTTGTAACGGATCTTGAGATAAGGGTGTACGAGTATGACGCAAATAAACAATCACGTGCTCACCACATTATCAAATCAAACGTTTTAATTGCTAGTAACAAGTATATTGTTTGATCATAAAATTTACTATTAAAAATGTATCAGCAGATTCATATAGGACAAAAAGTAAGAAGGTACTATTTCTAATCTAAAGATCTATCTTTCTCTTTTCTATTTAAATATTATTATACAGCAGACAAGTATCGAACCTATACCTATTCAGTTTATAGTTAAGTACAGTGCAAAAGAAAAGAAATTTGCAAGATTATTGTGTATACAATACATAATTTTAACGAAAAGCTGATAACCTCTGAGACGTGGGGGTCCGACGCGGTCACACGACTTTACCAGTATACGTAAGATAGGTTGTTTTTTCGAGTGGACTTTATTGCTGTTGACCTGGACTTGTCTTGGACAGCGTCACCGGACGGGGACTTACGATAGACATGTCTATTTTTATTATATACAATTATATTACATTCTGATTTTTTAAAATAGAGTTTTCTATATTTTCAAATTCTGCCAAATTCTGGTGAATATTTTTGTATACTTCCCTTAACATTTAGTGTTGGTTTTATTTCAATCGGTTCATGATCGTTCAGTTATATTATTTTCAATCGGACAAAGTCGCAGGCGGGTCGCTAGTTTAATATAAGCATTCTTGTAATCTATTTAAATATGCTTTCTCGAATGTTATCGAAATCGATTATTGTCTATTTTATCATATTTAAAAAAATATTATGTCCATTTTATTGATAAAATACATGTGTAGTGTGTTATATAACAGCGACGCGCTCGCGGTTTCGCCCGCTTGAACTACACAATTTTTGGATTACTAATCTGAATTACTTTCATGTACAAATAGCATCATCATTTCAACGACAATATACATTGGAAACTAAAGTTTCAGTAAATTACGTACATTCAAATATATTAATAACTTTTATATTTATGAACCGATTTAAATAAAACAAACACTAATGTATAAAATAAATAAATGTATAAAAATATTGGGAGGGTCACAGAGATAACCATGTACGTCAATGGACAAATCTTAACATTACCTCTAGATTTTTCCATGCGATAATTGTTTCCATATGTATTATGTGTGTGCCATGTACTCTTATATACCTATCAGTGTTAGAAACTGGTTTATTATATATTCTTTATCATTTTTTGTATCTTGTAAGTCGTTGACCTGTGTAGTGCTAATTGGACTTGGCTGAGAGACATTTGGAACACAATTCAATGAATAATTTTTATATCATAGATATATATCAGTTTTAGATTGTTTCATCATTAAAAAATTATGATTTTGTTTATTTAAAATATATAAGCCTTTGTCGTTAACGACGTATTATTTTTATTAGTGACGTCATTTTTGTTCAAAATTATTATAAAATAATTGTTCTGTGTGTGAATGATATACTTTCAATTAACCTATCCACTTATTTCTTTTTCTGCTTCATGCTGTATCCCGCATATGGCAATTGATATTTTAGGAGCAACGTGAGCAACAATCCAATTTTAGAGATATTGCGTGTTCAATAGAAAATTCCAGCGTCGCGCTGCCCTGTCTTCTTACTAGAGCAAGATTTTTTTTTATGGGAGAGGATAAGGCAAACGAGCGTTCGGGTCACCTGATGGTAAGTGATCACCGCCGCCCACGACCCCATGCAACTCCAGAGGAACTACAGGTGCGTTGTTGGCCTTTAAGGTGAAGGATGTAGAAGAATGCCGGAGCCCGGCATTACCTAATGCGAAACGCAGTGGCAAGAGCCACTACTTCATGCCGGTTCGATCATCAGAATCCATTCGACCAAGCGGCAATCGAATCCATAATCGTCGCGTTTTCAGTCAGGCTTTGCCACTGACGACGGCCTTATAATAAATTATGATAGTAAACACATAATTAAAATGTAGCTATAGCTCCATTAATCTTATATCCTTTCCTTAAGGATTAAACTAGAAAACGGAAGGTCGGTCGAGGTCTTCGCTCTTCATTACCATCTTACTTGCCTCCTACTGTCGCGGCACACGAGGCTGAATCGAGGAAATTTATTTTGTTTAATTGTGCGTCGTCAACAAATCTTATTACAAGATTTTATTTTCATTGCTTTTTTTTGTGGGTTATTGTTATCGCATATGAAATCTTGCAAGCTCAATATGATCAACTTTCCAGCGTCACATGGAGATGAAATTTGGATGACGAGGTCATCTCTGGCGATAATATATTATAATACATTTATCAATATTGTAGAACCCAAAAAAATGTATTTTTTGCCGTCATGTCTCTTTGTCTGCACGCAATATGGTTATCAAATCAAATGAAATTAATTTAACACGCTTGTAATAATTGTATGATCATTGAACTTTATAGTAATACAGAGCTAGAGCGAACTTCTATGATGATGGAGACAGAGACCACCAATCGAGAGAGTTAGGCTTTTGTAATTTGTTGATTCTCAGTGGTGGTAGCATTTTTTGTATGTTCATTAGACGAGTTCTATTCGAATAATTAATTTCAATAAAGACAAAATAAAAACATGATAGCAAAAGATAGCAAAAGGTAGGGTAGGTAGGGGGGATACCCCTTTTGTGTATGATAACGTATATAGCTAAAAAATCTGCTATTTAATAAATACTTACATATAGTTGGTTCTACGAGTGTCAAGACACTCCGTACTCTCCTCCTCCTCCTTCCGCCCCAATTCGAGTCATTTAAATATCATTCTTTGTGCTACCAACGCGATTGCACCTAAATCATCCACACTAAGAAAAGGAAAGAGAGTCTAAGATTCTAGAAGATTATCCAGTCAGTTATATTTTGTAGCTAAAATTGAAATTTCATATATTATCAACGTGTCTCAATGCCTGTGGAATATTTTTAAAGCATGACAGAGTTAAGATTGAAAATAGATAATTTGTTATCTATATTGTTGAAATACTACAAATATGGCTAAGTGGGCACTACACAGACAGACCGCAGTGATGCTTCTCATGACACTTTAGATTAAGATCTTATGTCTTATCTAGTCCATATGCCTAGATACAAGGTAATCTATAAGTAGTTCTTTTTAACCGACTTAAAAAAAATATTGATATATACATAGTCTGGCCATAAATACTGTTACAATTAAAAATAAACAAAACATTACTTCTCAATTTGGAATCTGTCATTTTTATACGATTGTTCATTGTTAGACTGAGACACCAAGGCTCTAATAGTTAGTTAAGACTAGTTAGTAAGCATACTTATTAACTTGAACGTGGCGCCCTTTCAGGGGTGTAAAAAATGTATATTTACTATTACCAGAAACGCCGTGCCTTATGTCCTAAAGGTATAAACATCGGGCCAACGTATGACATCGGGGCCAACTACCTCATATTAGCAAGCTTTAATTTTACATATATTATTTACGGACTATTTCAAGATTAGCATGCAGACCAATCCTCATCTCATCTCATCTCACTGGTCTTTTCTTGACTATTAATTTAAAAAGAATAGGGTGGTAAAATCAAAACAACTACTTAAGCGACACAAACGTTCCGGGCTTATAAAACCGGAAGTCTGGCCGTCATCTATTCAAAGTCTTGCTCCACTGGATTATGATTTATGATCAGTTTATACGATTGGTAGTGAAGAATTTTCCCATAGAAAGAGTACTATAAATAACTAGCCTCAACATTTAAAAAACTTTAGGCCAATTCTTTAGAAGAACTTTTCAAACAAGCTCTACATCTTTTTTTAATAGTTTTATATTAATGTCAGAAGTCAGTCGTGGCGCAGGAGCATAAGCGTGTAAGTTCATACATTTTCGAGAGATAGCTGTCCCAGGCTATAAATTAATTTTATTAGAATATTTATATTTTTATATAGTCTTATCTACATATATTCTGCATATAGTATATTAGATACACGTCTTTGTCTCGGACTAAAAGGAGGTTAACCGCAACCAATGGTCACAGTCAATACCAAGATCTTAAATTGCGCATCTGATAATAAACAATGATGCTAATAGTAAATATATATTCTACAGCATTGTGGCGTTATGAGTGAAGAGAAAATAATAAATAAAATAATATTAAACTTACAATTTTTTTAGCGTCACGCTGACACCGCGCGCAGCATGGTGGTGGCAGAGGAAACTTTATGTTAAGACACTTCGTTCCCCATTGTATTGATAATTCAGGAGGCATTGTGTGTTGAGCAGCGGAACTCAACGCCGCGCTTTGCCTCGAAACTAGGGCAAGGCCAGTCATGGCGCAGAGATACAAAGTGTAACTGTAAATGCGACAGGCAGTGGGTTCAATTCCCATTCAGGAAATGAAATATTTTATATTTTGACTGGCTAACCTGGGCGGGTACGCCCGCTAGAACTACGAATATTTATTAAATATGATTATTAAATTTGAAAAAAATGTAATAACCATATTAGTTTAAATCGGTGGTGATCTGAAGATTTTAACGGTTACGGCTGGTGCGTCTTACCTCAGTGGGAACATCTCCTTTTATATATATAGATTATTGATTTTTTAATTAATCCCAACAAGATTCATATATCAACAAGAGACGATGGTTTTCTAATGAAAATTCGAACTATATAAGAAAAAATACTGGCACGGCGCCAGGCTGTAAGAACGAAGATTGTCGGTTCAATTTCTACTTGACACATATATAAACAAATATGACAAAATATGACAAATGGAGACGTTAAGTTCCACCATACAACACTTAGTATCTCGTAAATTAGACGAAGCTACATAAATTTCGAAAGAAGCACGCGATTTCATACAAAATTATATTATAATTATAAATTCACACTTTAACCGACCTAGAGTCGGTCAGTGGTTTTACAGTTAAATGACCAAAATAATATTAACGAGCCGACATTTTACTCCACAGCGAAGCTCAACGACCAAACTATGAAAATTAACGACAAAAGGACGTTATTATATAGACAATTATAAAGTACTTCACGTTACCAACTTCCACTGGCGAGTTCTGGTAATAAATCAAGATGCATTTTGAACGTATATATGCATTTTATATTTTCTACTTAGCTTTGACAACCGGTTTGCGCGTGGTCTCTATTATATAAATAGACTATGTACCCTTTCTCATGATTTTATATAACAAAAATTTTTTTTCAATTCTAATCAATACTTTTTGAGAATAGCGTGTTTAACCAAATAAATTCTTCAGCTTTTGTAATCAATCATATAATACACTACATGTTTTATGGTTTTTTTTTATTTTAAGGAAAGAGTGCGAGAACAGCCGTAAAGGTGCGGGCCCACCGTGGCGCGCGGAGAAGCTGCGCACGTAGGAACGTCGCTTTGTAAGAAATTGTATGTGGTAGTGTCCACAGCAACCCACGAAGAGGCTACGCATGAATGACGTCATTGATACACGCGTGGCTTGCTGAAATAGGCGGCAAATAGGTCAGCGCTATCAACGTGCGTCTACGTTTCCACTGGAATACACGAATATGACCCGCGACTGTGTACAGCTCGCTTACCGCAGCGCAGTTTTAAGTCTATATCCTTGTATTGCAGTGGGCCGTGCGCCACGTTATACATTATTCTTTAGTCTTCGTCAAACATTGTCAAACAAGTTAGTACACGCAACTAAAATGCGCCGCTTGTCCGCCGTGTACACACAGCGTCGCGGTGGGCCCGCGCCTTTAGATTTACAAAAAATGCTATATACATTTTTGAACTCAAAATTTATACATTTCTTTATAACAATTATGTTATAAAAAATTGTACGTTGATTAGTCGTGGCCCACTGACACAAGGGTGCAGCTGTAAGGGCGATGGGTTGTGGGTTCGATTTCCTCACGACAACATAAAATATTTAGTATTTTCATTTACCCGCTCTGTTAACGAGGCAAAACACGGCATTGAGTTCCACAACTCAACACTCAATGCCTCAAGAATTCGGTGGATAGTGGGAAACGGAAGTGGCAGGAGCAACTCCAGAAAAGAAGATACATTTTTAACTGCCTCCACAATTAAATCTCCAGACAAAGCCAAAAAAAATTTTTCTTAATATAATATTTACGGTGTTGACACGTTTCTAGTTTCCCTTTCCACACAATGTACATGTACGTACGCGGTTAGTGCACGCTGCATTCATTCCAATTGACCTATTACGCTAAACGCTCATTATTTCTGCTTATTTTCGTATTAAATAAATTGATTTTGTCACGCCACTGCATTTTAGGGCATTTAAGGGGTAAATAACATAATTTATGTTTACTATGTAACCCACTGTGGGAGAACTCGTTTGGTTTATGTCGTTGTAATGGCGAATTTTATTCTAGCTTTTATTAGTTTTATAGATATTGTGCTGTAACCATATATATATAATTGTTATACATTTTTAGAAAACGTAATAATAATTTAAGGGAGATTTAAGCCAGCGCCTCTTGGAAACGTCCAAGGGGTGCGAATTCAAATCCGTTTTCTAAAAAAAGTATTTTTACAAACGAAATGTAAAAGTAAACTATAAATTGTAAAAACTCGCAATAACTATGTATAATGTGCGGTTAACAACTATTTTGAAGACTTTCTTGTCATCCTATTTGCTTTTACACAATATTTTTAATGTACATGACTGATGTCTTTGACAAGAAGACCTATTTTTTTAATATTTCATACAAATTTGTACCCAATTGATATTAAGTATATTAATAAAAGCTATAAATCAACAGATTTTCAATATATTGAAGAAATATACAAACGAAGTAGGTGCGTTTCTTTGTTCAAACATTTTGATGTGAGATGTGATCTAATGTTAATGCTTCACTCTCCCTTACTAATTATACTCTCACAATATATTAGATAAAATGCAGCGCTAAGTTACGCATCATGATCATGTCTGGAAATTAGAAAAATTGGTAATTTTACAGTGGATTTCTCATATCAACACAAATATAATTAACGATAATTGGGGAACATTTTCGTCGGTATTACTTTTGTTCTATTTATCATGTCAATATTGGGAGGGGACGCAATTAGTTTAGTGCAATGTATCGGAAATATTGAAGTCATACATATTGTGAGTTAGTGAAAAAAAAATGTATTAATATTATTACTACTTACGATACTTTATACAATTGTATATTTATTTAGGTTACACGCATTTCTCGTGGTTACAGAGAGAAAAGAGAGAACTTAGTGTCATGGCTCTTCATTACTTTCGGCCGTATTTAAAGATATTGTACAGAGAGATTCACCTCACATTTCTGTTTAATCAAAGCGAGGAGATATTTTCTTTTAGCTTCACGCCGTATCCCGCAATGATGAGACATACTTCTCCCACTTTTCATCTATTTTCCTAGATATTACGCGCTCAATAGCGAAACTCAACGCCGCGCTTTTTTATTTAATGTAATTGGTTAAGAAATAAAAATAATCCATTCGCAATAAAATTTATTTTTACAATATACACCTACTTATACAGCTACAAAAGGCTCATGCCTCCTTATGGAGGTCACTTTTATAATAACGTCTCGCCCAATAAAAGCAATAATTAGAACAGGTTATATCCAGTGAAAATATCGATCACGCTATATATAAACATCCAATACTGTCTGTGATCTGAATGCAAATAGATTTGCTCTACTATGAGCACTTCCATATTTATTATGGACAACTATAGTGCTTGGATAAATTAAAATTATTTTTTTTATGTTAAGATTCGTGCTTATGCTCACATAACAGGGGAGGCAGAGTACAAATTATCTTAAGTGAATATAATAAAAAGAATAGGTTCTTTACACTAGGGTGTTAAAGGAATTCTGGAACCACTCTGCCTACTTATTGAGTGGCGGAACGCAACGCCACATCAGAATTAAGAAATGAAAATATTAAATAATTAATTTTGATGAGTGGGAATCGAACCCACAACATTTTACGTTTACAATCACACCTTGTGCCCCTACTCCACGTCTGGTGTCAATTATGCGCAACGTGTACCTATAACTATTGTTATTGTCATAAATAATAATTACAAACATAAAATATTTTCTACTTCCAAGCCATAGCCAATCAGTCCATGTAATTATTTTTACTCAGTGTAGTCATATGTTGGAGCACGTGTTTTCATATATTGTAATAGCTTTGATGTAGTAGTAAAAGTTACCAGTTTAGACTGAAAAAAATTCTAACTTTAACCCGGTAATATGGTCGGCAAAGTAATCTTGAAAAATCTTCTTTAAACCAGATTATATTAGAAATATCATACAAAAATATTATATTTAATTTATACTTATATCAATGACTTATGTATAGTCAAATCGTGAAACACTAGATAACAGCGTGTCTGACACAGGTCGCTGGTTATAAATTCAAATTTCTAATATTAGATATAGTCAATATTTTAAAGTTGCCAGGCAAAGGGGCTCAAGAGTAAACAGGTTAGGGCTTTGATCTATCTCTTTATTCGTTTATATTCGTTTGTATATATTCGTTTACAATCACACCTTGTGCCACCGCGCCACGACTGGCGTCAATATTGCATAACGTGTACCTATTATACAATATAAAAATGGCAAATTGAAAATAATTCAGATAATACAGGTAAATTCATTATTACGGACTTACTCTTCAATTTTAACTTACTCTTCAAGATCGCATGTCGATGATAATATTCGAAATACACTTATAGATAACTTATGTAACGACTAACGGTAAGTGAAATAAATTAAGCAAGAAATTTGGAGTAAATGCTTGTGAACTCGTTTGGAGCAGGGTAACCATGTTTTAATAGTATTCTCGATGAAGCAGGGAAGGCAGAGGTAGCCAGGTGTTAAGATGCGCCACATTCTGCCGAATCATGAAGGCATTGCGTGTTGAGTTGCATAACCTAACACCGCGCAGTGTCCTTGAATTATTTTTAATATACTCAATTAAACATATTTTTATTTATTAATTTATATCTTAGTAGATATAAATAGATAAACAAAAATATAAAACTCGGCAAAATAACGCTCCATCGACTTTTTACCTAAGGTTTCCATCACGTGCGCCTCGCATGAGGTAACGACGAGAAGTATATACAATTTTTTTGTTAAACCCATAACTTGTCCCGTACCTATAGAATGAACGGCTTTACACTACAGTACGGTTGACGAGTCGTGACCGCCCTGAAGTTATCTGTTATGTTAATAGCTGCGCAGATTTTGTTTAAGATTTTTATGGTTCCGTACCTCAATAGATAAAAACGTAACTCTTATAGGATAATTTCATAACTAATTATAATTTATTTATTAATTAATTAAATATTTATTATAAAAAAAACGATTTCTACCGGATCCCATAATCAGAACCCAACCAAACTTTCCTCTAACAACCCCTGAAGTGGTTCTTTTTCCAAATTGGCTGGCTTGGTATTGTGTTATTCGTCCATTTGAAGCGCACGTACATAATGAAAATTTAAAACTTATGTGATTTAAAAATTATGTGAACCGTGACACAGGTACATGGGACACGCATCATTTTTCAAATAAAATAAGAATCATCCAAATCGTCCAAATCGGTTAACCCAGTCAAGAGTCCTGATGTAATAAACACAAAAAAACAGTCGAATTACTAACCTCCTTACGGATATCGGATATATTGAAAAATTATAATTACTTACCGAGTGCACAATGCACAAAACTTCAGAAAATCTAACTTCGGGCAGCCACGACTTGTTAACAGTACTGTACACAGTCGCAGTCGCAGCTCAACATTGGGAGGGGTGTACTAAATTAGAGTATCGTATAGGTATACAATTTTATTTTTTATATTTGAGATGTACGTTCAGCAGAGATGGAAGATACGAGATGGATGTGGAAAGGCGTGTTGCTGCCGGTAACAGGGTTAACGGCGCCTTAGCTGCATTGAGGAGACGGCGGAAAGTCAGCACAACTGCTCGTTTGGTTTGGCCGTACCCTATGCAGTTTTGCAGACACTGTTATACGGCAACTTGCACCTAACTATGCATGCTTGGACAGTAGAATTGTCTTAACACAGTAAAAAATATCTTACAAGATTGCGAATATTATACATATCTAGTATTTAAAAGTAGTATTAATTAATCACCTTCACGCTATATCCCGCACGCAGCAGGGTAGGCAGAAGGAATCCAGTGAGAGAGAGAAAGACACTCCTTTCCCCATTCTCCGCAGAACTCTGGAAGTATTACGTGTTGAGTGACGGAAAGGTTTTGTTTTTTTCGTTAAAATATTTAACGCGAAACCATCTTTTTACTGTTTTATTATAGATTAAATGTTTATACGAGTATATTATACCTAATATGTATGGTTCTTTGGATCTGTTGTACACATTATTATGTGTCTAATGGCAATCACACAATAGTTCGACCTTGTAGTGAGTTACCACTGCGCGCGCATAATGCTAATTATTATATTTTAAATAGGTACATATTCTAATCTTAGAATTTTAATATTCATTTATATTAAAATATATTTTACTTTAAACTAAAATTAAAATATGTTTGTTATTAATTAAAAGTTTGAGACCATCGTGGTGCAGTGGCGCAGCATCTCACTGTAAGCGCGACATTTTTGGGGCTTGATTTCCACTAGAAGAAATAAATTATTATTTTATTGCCTGCTATGGTTACTAGACAAAGCATGGCATTGAAAGCATTGTCATCACTCAACATACAATGTGTCTTTTAGAGACAGAAAGAGTGGAACGGAGTGTCTTAACACTAGATTCCCTCTGTACCCTACTACCCTGCTGATTTTTATGCTTTTTGAAAAAAATATATCTATATATTTCTTAAGTGAGAAATACACTTAAGCAAGATTTTGTATGTAATATTTTTAAAATGTAATGTTTTAATATCATTTATTATTTTACTTACTTAAATATCTTTTGTTATCTTTTAATATATATGTATAGATCATGTTTCTATGACATTAAAATCTATATTATTATATAGTGGCAATCTATATAGAATTACGATTGAACTTGACTTCTTAATTATACGGTCTTGATAAAGGATTTTGCACCGCGCAATTTTAAATTTGAGAATATAATAAGTCGTGGCAGTTGTTTTATAACTAGAGAAATATTTTCGTTAATATATATTTGCTTCAAAATTGACATAAGTTATGTTGTACGTAAATATTTGTTTTACGTATTTTTTGAAATAATTTAATTATTTAAACGTAAGTAAATGTAAAGCTAATATTAATCAAATAATAGTACAGTGACTACACTTTAATAACTATATTACATATACCTATTTACAGCGTGAAGCTGTTACATAATATGACAAATCAACAATACTAAGTTCAGAACTAAAATATAATCTAAAAACTGTTAAAAATACGAATATTACATAAACTAACAAATTATTTACTATAATTTTACTATAAGTATAATTTAATCCAGGTTATTAATTACGCTACATTTTAATAAATAATTCAACGTACACAAATGTTAATGTTTTTATGCGATGCATTTTTAATATACATCAAGTATATATCTACGAGGCCAGTCGTGGCGCAGGTGCACAAAGTGGGATTGTAAACGCGACTGGTTTACAGTCTGACTGGCGACTGGGATCGATCCCCAATTGAGGAAATTAAATATATATTTAAATATATATCTTCACTGCCTCAGTATACATATAGTAAACTAGAAATAAGCTACATTTAACTAATAAAAGACTTTTATATAAATACACATATCCATAATTACTGTAGACTGAAACAGTTTGTAGAGCTCAGTGTTCAATTTAGTTGAGTAGAGATTTAAGCGGATAACGATCTACGTCGAGACGAGAAGGCAGTACAAATTCTAATAGGCGTATAAATTAATTTCAAATGGAAAAGGGAAAAATCATGTTGTGCTAAAAAACATATATCCGCCGTCATGGTTTGGCCGCCACGGCTCAACGGCTGATTTAAACGTAATAGTTTCAAATTCGATTTCCACTCCGGAAATTATGTAATTTCTCGATCTGGTAGCTGGATGAAAGCGCGGCGTTGAGTTCTCCCACTCGACACTCAATGTCTTGTAAATGGGGCGTTGTGTGAATAGCGATCTGTCTTAATTTTACCTATCGAATAGATTCGTTTAAATAAAAAAATCTATCTCAATTACACATTATATTGACTTTATTCAAACATTATTTTTTTATTAACAAATTATTACGTATATATTTCGTATATATATCATTCGGGCAACCGTATTGTAAAGATTTTTTTTCCCTATATATATATATAGATTTATGAAAATTTGTACCAATTATAATAGTAAAAAGCCAGTTGATTGCAGTTGTTGATTATTATTATTATGTTTCTCGTTCATAATTCACGGATTTAAAAGAACCCGGTCCTTTGGAAAGCTTGCGTGGGGACACAGGTCCAACACGTAGAGGCCCCTTAGATAATATACAAATGTTTTACTGTGACGTATCAGCCGGGATGATAAGATGGTCGCCGGTTAATGCGTAGGAACTATGGAAAATATATAAAATCTAAACTAGGACTAGGACGAGAGACCTTGGGTACATAGCGTTAAGAACACTTCTATTAATAACATATTTAATACAATATTTTAAAATTTATTATATAATATTTATATGTTGTTTAATAACAAATACAAGATTAAATGATATCATATGACTTGCATACATGAAAGTCTATTATCATATTAATAATAGCGTGCAATAGTTATGTAGAAGACGTCGTCGGGTGTAATCAGTGAGGCTTGCCTGCATGCTAACTAGATACACCTCCGTCGCACCGTGAATTGATAACGATATATTAATATACGAGTACATATCCTTTATAGCACCTAAAACATATGAGAAATACAAAAATTTTAATGTTACTTAACAAAGATCGACTTATTTCTAAAATATATATATAAATATATAATTTTTAAAGTATTTTTGTCTGTCAATGTCAAGTCTTGCATAATATTTGGTTATAAAACGCTCTATAAACTAACTTAAGGAGTGGGTACTTCATTTGTAATCAGTCATTGATAAATCCTTTTAAAACAAAAATTTTAGCCGTGTGGTCCCGGCTAAGAATAGGATCACCCTGGTACTGTCGGTGTCGTAGGAGGCGAATGAAGTACGTGTGATAGAGTCACGTCGCCAGTAATGGCAACACGCATGGGCAGACTCGACCGGATTTTAATACCACCGCCGGCATTTTAAACCGGCGTGAAGTAGTGGCCCTTGCCACTGCGTTTCGCATTAGGTAATGCCGGGGTCCTGTGCCCTTCATCTCCACCTTAAAAGGCTGGCAACGCACCTGTGGCTCCTCTGGTGTTGCATGGGGTCGTGGGCGGCGGTAATCACTTACCATCAGGTGACCCGAACGCTCGTTTGCCTTGTCCTCTCCCATAAAAAAAAATCTCCGGATTATTTTTACCAAAATTTTCCATAATACGAATCCACCTCATTTGTAATTTGGAAAAAAATTCTATATACCTACTCAAAACATCATTAGTCTGTTTTTTAACTACTAAAAGCAGCTTTAATTTTTTTCCCCCCACGACAGGGGAGGGAGAGCTTGCTATGACAGTCCGTTCCTCGCTTCGCGCCTAATCTTCGAGACATTCAATGTTGAGTGGCGGGACTCAACAACGCGCTTTGTCAACCAGAGCCTTGAAATGAAAATGAACAAATATAATCCAACCCACAATCATCGTTTACATTCAGAGGCGTGTCCTACTGCGCCACGACCACCTCTGCCTTTCAGCGAAGAAGAAAAATTGCTCCACACCAGCAGGTACCAGCTTAAAAACAATATTTCTCATAAATTACACTACAAATAAATAATATAATAGAGCAAAGAGTAGGTGTTAAGTCGTAACGGATGTTATCGTCTCCGTGACTGAAGCCTCGAGGTCATGAGCTCCCCTCGCAATTATCCAGTTTATTCTCTTCCTCGCGAACCCTCTCTTGTTTGTTAGTACGAGTGCCGGTCTGATGGTAATTGAAGATCGTTGATCGGTTGAGACGGTGAATACTGATGTTGCTTAAGTGGAGTTGGGAAAATAGTATGCTTTTTATTTAAAATAACTAAATAAAATATAAGAAAATTAATGATCTTTTGTTGTAAGAAAGATCTCTAATCTAATCTAGTCGAGAGATCTGAAAAGAGTGGCTTTGCGAAAAATTATTAGGTATTTTTAATATTTAAAGACGACATTCTTTTTTTACGTTCACTTTCTTTGTTACAGATATAAAACAGTGCTGCTGATGTAACATGTAGATCGTGATCAAAAGATTCAATTCTTTAATCAAAACTTATCGAATTCTTCCTGAAGACATTAAATTAACCTCCAATTATAAATTGTAGGAAACATAACTTTCAATATAAACAAAAAAAAATTAAGATTATATATATTCTTTATTGCATATAAAAAAATAAAGAGTAACAATACAAATAGTAAAAGTAGTTCGCAATGGCGGGCTTATCTCTATAAGAGATCTCTTCCAGCCAACCCGTGGAAGTGGATGAGGACCAAGATGCGGTGTAGAAATAATTTATGCAATTAAAAATAAAGAAAAAAGATAATAGAAATTAAAATATATATATTACACACTACCATACATATTTACATAAATATACAATACACAAATACATAAAATATATTAAATTTATAATTATCCATACACATACATATATATATACATACAAATTCATACTTACTATAATAAACAGATATATAAAAAAAGAATGTGATTAAATAAGGTAGATATTAATGAATACTAAACTAGTTTAGTTGTTAACACTTGCTAATAAGTGCTTTTTCAGTTGGGATTTAAAGGACATTAAGGAAGGGCTCTTCTGGATAGGTTTCGGAAGTTGATTCCAGAGGGATGAGGCATACACAGTGAAGGATCTTTGCAGGAATTTGGTATTGCTCTTCGGTATGTCAAGTGACGGAATGACACATGACCGCCTAGAGCGTGAGGGAGTGGGAAGTACGGTAAAACGGGAACGCAGGTACGCAGGAGAATTCTGGAAGTTGAGAATTTTAAAAAGGAATATAAGGATGTGCATATCACGGCGAAGACGAATTGGGAGCCAGTTAAGTTGAGCTCGAAATTGAGAAACATGGTCATATTTACGTAAACCGTAAATAAATCGGATAGCTAGATTTTGAAGTCGCTCTAACTTCTGAAGTAACTCCTCTGTCACATCCAAATAGCACACGTCCGCATAGTCGAGGATTGGAAGGAGAAGACACTGCGCTAGCATAATTTTGGTATTATGGGGAAGGAAATATTGGAGATGCCTAAGAGAATGATAAGAGAAATGCATGCGCTTGCTGATAGCATTAATATGTGGTTTCCAGGACAAGTTACAGTCGAAGATAACACCCAAATTTTTTACTTTCTCACTGTAGGGGATAGTCACTCCAGAGTATTGGATCAGAGGGACGTCATCCCAGTTGATCTTAACTCTCATTCTTCTGCTGCCAATGACAATAGCCTGAGATTTTTTTGGGTTAATTAACAGACCGAAGGATTCGGCCCAAGTCTGAATAGCAGTCAAATCGCTATTTATCGTTGCAATAACATCAGGCAGTTCACTTAAATAACAGTGCCGATAAAGTTGCAAATCATCAGCATAAAGATGGAAGGGAGAAGTAATGACTCTTGAGATATTGTTAATAAATACAGAAAAAAGAAGTGGGGAAAGCACGCCGCCTTGAGGGACGCCAGCAATAAGTTCAAGCCACGTAGAAGTATTATCATTTGCTTTTATACATTGCTGGCGACCGAAGAGATAAGAACGAAACCAATTGATAGCTTCATGAGAAATATTAACTGCCCGAAGGGTGCCAAGAAGTATATCAAAGTCGACAGAGTTGAAAGCACTGCTGAAATCCAACAGTACCATAACAGAGAGCTTGGTATTGTCCATAGCACACCGAATGTCCTCAGTAAGTATGTCCTCAGTAAGTATGTCCTTATAAGTATGTTCCAGACTTATAGTTCCGGTCCCGTCGACGTACAATCACGAAATTGATACAGAGCCCTCGGTGGGTGATATTGTAGTATATATAACATTTATATTATAATTTTAACACACAGTACTTATAATAGGTTGTCTGTGAATATCTCCCTCTCCCTTCCGCCTTTTCGTCTCGTATCAGGCAATACTGTACATCATTTGAAAGGTCTTGACATAACCTATATATCGATGCTATGCATGATTAGTAGTAGTAGTTTAGATCAAATCCTGGAAAACATCCGAGTTCGACCGGCATGTGACATCTCGTGACAACGCCCAGACGATGGGAGTTAGTCACCAAACCAATTTAAACCATCTGCAGAAGGCTGGATGCAAAAAAAATATTGATGTTTGGGTGCCGCGTGATTTGACGCACAAAAACCTTCGGGACCGAATCAACGCCTGCGATATACTGCTGTAGACTAAACAAATATAAAGAAATGTTAAAAGATTTCCTCTACAGCGCCAATCCCCAAGAAAATTTTATAATTAGCCTGTTGAAGCAAATAAATATTCAACAATTAGGCTCTAGTGTGACGTGACCTCTCCTTGTGTATGATGAAATTGTGCCTGAGTGAGTGTGAGAGGATGTATAATTAGATTTATTTAGTGCATGTGTATGTTGTATTTATAAACTATGGTGTGAAAGAGTTAATTAAAGATTTCAGTCAATATATATAGCATGAAAGCGATACATAAATAAATAAGAATATATTTACGAGTCTTTAGATAGCAGTTTTTCTGTTTCTTCATAAGAGAGCTCATGTAAATAATTCTACACTTTATTTTTCTATGACTGTTTTACTAAAGGATAAATATTTAAAATTTTATTTATCTTGTTATAAATGTAAAGACCGATGTAAGTAAAGAAATCCTTAACAAATGAGGTTCTCAAATTGCTAGGTTTGCCACACACCATGTGACTTCGGCGCTTGCTTAGAACATTAGGATCAAAGGTTAAGTTAGAGTGTTGCTTGAGGATAATATATAGTAGATATAATTGTCTAACACTTAATAGTCACAGCATTGATACAGTTCATAGGTAGGAAATAAGCGTGGTCTGAAAGTTGCGACTTTGAGAATAGTGCGTTGCGAGATCTCAATTATTTTTATACTGGATAAGGATAAGTCAGGAGAGACTGGCACAATGCATTATATTTGTTCCATTGTAGGAAAGTAACATGTCGCAGATTTTTAAAGATATATATTAATTTTCTAATACGATCGGATAGGCTCCTTATATGTTGACTGAACCGAAGGTTTTCGTCCAAGGTTATACCTAAATATATTATATTAGATATCCGTTCAAGAGGAGAGCACGCGCAGCTTATGATATTATCCCAGTATTATTAATATCCCAGTACTATTTCTTCTTATTGTTCAACTTGTGCAATTATTTTCTTTCCAGCAATACGAGATATTATGAGACACTAAGCGCCATCTATCCATGAATTATCAAACCAGTGACAGCTATCATTGTATGATTAGACGTCATTTCTAAATACCGTTCAGAAACCAACTGACATTAATTGACCGAGAACTTGGTAATAAATTTAACATTATCGTATATTTTACATATTATTTTACAATTTAGGATTCGTCAAGGTATATCCCAACAAGAAAATAATTAAATAACATTATTTATATAAACTTCTATTTTTAAGCAAGCAAACTAAAAAAACATGAATTAAGTAGAAGACAATGATGGATTATTAGGGCAGTGGGGCATTGATTGATAACGCACAGATTATAAACCAAACAACAATTTTATTCAAACATTACATGTTGCTAAAACAAAATTACAGGAAGAAGTAAAAAACAAAATTGTAGTGAAAAACAAAATGCAGAAAGAAATACAAATATAGAATACAAAAACAAAAGCGGTCAGTCGGGGTTGCCAATTTAAAAAAAACATTTAAATTGCCATAATTCTAACATTTTTCTTATTTATTATGCAATTAGTTAATTTTAATAAATTAACTTTGTACAAAAAGTTCTGCACTCTTTCATTATATTTTTGACATGTCCTTTCCATACATTGTTGATTTTTTTTACTGTTTGCTTAAATTTTTACTTCTTTAGTTTCAGTAATAAATTATATCCCTAAGCTATGATAAATATGGGATATTAATCTACACATTTTTGTTTTGCATTATTTTCACAAATTCATCTGTTAGATGAATAAAACCTAATTACATTTTTTTTAGCTTCACGCTGTATCCCGCAAATTTCCTCCTTCCCCTACGTACCGTCAAATCTTCATAATACCTACGTACTGTCTAATTATCACACTTCGTCTTGTTCTACCAACGATGAAATCAAAATACTTATTACAGAGTAGAAATCGAATCTACAACACAACGCTAGCATTCGGACGCTATATAATTGCGCCACGTTGGTCCCCACACTATATACCTACTATATCTCTCACATATTCAGAATATAAATAAAACACCAATATAATAATATACATATATTTCTGCAGAATATAATTTGAGTAATACGTATTCAACATTGGGACATACCGCGACAGTTATCTTAGGAACGACATAGAAGGGACGGCTTGGCCGCGTACATGACAACTTAAAAATGCACATTTAATACCTAACTAACTATGACTACGAAGCGACGTCTATAAATATATTACAAATATGACTTTTGATAGTTTAAAAAGGAAAGTAGTCAGGAAAATATAGAATTAAAAAAGTGATATACACTTTTTTTTTCCAAAATTTAGAACATAAGTATGAGAAACATACATACAACAAACAGGTACATGTATGAGAATAAAATAAGCAAAGATTGACATTTGGCATTATATTTTTTGTAGACTGTGCATGTCCCTTACGTAATTTGATATACAATCAATTGTATACAGTCTTCCTTATTTATAATAATATAAAATAAAGATTTATAACCAATAAACTTGTCTAATAATAATTTATCAAAGTTTCTTAAAACTAAAATTTTAAAATAACCATAAATAAATTTTTCATTCAAATAAAATTCTTAAATATTTATAATCAATAGTGACAATTGTCAAAAATAAAATAATAACATTTCAGTAAGTATTTAAAATAATAAAATCTTAATCATATTTTTTCTTCTAATCCTAAATAGATAGCAAGTAAATATTTCCAAATTTTTTAGTTATTAGATTTGCAATGTTACCATAAAATATTATCAAAATAATGTAATAAATTAAATAAATTTACTTTGCTCGTATAATAATAATGTTCGTAAATAATTATGGTACAACACTATGGAAATAAAGAATTTATTTTCTATTTGAAGTAGTAATTTCTAATACATTGATTTATACATAAGATATATAATAATTCATGATTATACATGCGAGAAATTAGGGGAGAATATCAAGCTTGGAATGGGGGGGGGGGGGGGCGGGAACTTGATTAACTTGCCCATCATTATTTCAAAAAGAATACTAATTCATTGATGTCTTTTGAAACTTTTTTTTAGATATTTCGTTTAAATACCAAAGTATTTAAAATAACTAACTATTTTTTATGCTTTTTATTCTTTGTACTTCAACCAATAACACCTGAACATGCAATCCAGTAAACAATTATACGGTGGAACTGCGGTAATCCGACACGCCTATCACTATTATTGTAAATAAAAAAATCGATAAGCTTCCAATAATGCATGATAGAACAAGTTGTAATTTGTGAGCAAGTGGTCTATAATTTACAACATAATAGATTGTCAAATATCTCCTTCCGATTTTTAGTCTTTTGCATTTCGCGGCTATGTACAAAGCGCTACAGAGCTTGTACCGGGCAATACAGTTTTATTCAGAAATACTCCAGACTATAGAACCTTAGATGGTATTCTACAAACCGATATATTTGATAATCCAACACAAAATGTTCGTCAGGCTACCTCAAGTCCACTTAGGTAATCAGGTTTACGGCGGGATTTCATCAGCTGTTTAAGCTGTTCGCAAGATAATATGGCAGCCAGAGTCGGTGTGGATAACCTGGCTCAGCTGTCCAACTTGTAGAGCAAAGGCAGCTTCCTCGAAAGGTCGTTGCATCTGGCCACGCTTGAAACGACCCAAGTCCCCATCATGCTTGGCAGAGGAACAGTCCGAGAACTGCTTGGCTATCTCTACGAATGTCGTCTCCCTGTCCACGATTTTACGTCGGTACTCTGTAAGAATATATAATAGAAGTTTGTTTTTGTTGTGTTTGTTTTATTGTAATTGAATTAGAATATCATTAATTGTTTAAAAATGTTATTGTTTGTTGGTAAATTTATTGTATGTTATAATAAAACATATAGCTCTTTTTTTATCTCCATATCATTTAGTTGGGCAGACATAGGGAAGGAAGATGCCTAGAGTTAAGACACTCTGTTTCCCACACACTGCCCAATATTCAAGACACTGTGTGTTAAGTGGCAGAACTCAACATCACACAAATTATTATTATATATCATATAAAATTCTTTCCCGATATTAAATCAACTAAAAATTAAGCAGATCAAATATCATACCTTTAATAGTCTCCATAGCCTCTTCCTTAGTGCATACAATGTTGTCATTACGCCAGGAAGCTGGACGGCGACTGCCCGCATGCTTCACCAGAATATGGCTGCACTGGATCTCGCTCGGGTTAGCCTCATCCTCCTGTTCCTTGCGAGGAGCTGGGGACGTCGGCTTGTCCCATTGGGACCTCTTGGTGTTAGTGTTCAGATAATATGTTAGGCCTGGAATTAATTAGAGGGGGTATATGATTATACACAATTATATTATATTACACAATGAGCTTTTTTTGATTTGATTGACCTTTCTTTAATTTCTTTAAAATAAGAATAAGCCTTATTTTATTTTACTACCTATTATTATTATTATATATGAATGAACATTTTTGTTGATTAGTTTCTGTAATGCCTGCATAAATAGATTTGATAAGTTTTATTCTATCAATGTTATATAAAATTACAAAAAATTAAATATTAATAAAAATTGACGCCGTCGTGGCGCAGTGGCATAAGGGTGCCGCCCGTAAACGCGACGGTTGTGGGTTAGATTCCCACTCGAGGAAGTGAAATATTTCTTTACGTTTATATTTCTATTTTATTTCTTATCTTCGCTCTGGTGTCGAGACAAAGCGCGGCGTTGAGTTCTGCCACTCAACACGCAATGCCTCCAGAATTCGGCAGAAAGTTGGGAACGGAGTGTCTTGACACCGAGACTCCCACTGCCTACCCTGCTGTGTGCGGGATACAGCGTGAAGCTGAAAAAAATATATTTAATATAATTCTTGTCTCTTTACTTATATTTTTGTCTAATCCATTTATAGTTATTATATGGCAATATCTTTACTTACCACTTTACTTATATATTTTTTTAAAAATTAATAAAATATACATCTCACTCGAATTTTTTTACGATTTTAGTAAAAAATCAGATTTTCTATTGTCTGTCTGTTTAATTTTATGATCAAATATTTGTAATCTGTTGTGATTTGACATCGCTCGTTTAAATTTTCAAAAATACC
>JBAIZZ010000378.1:0-20779 GCA_037355905.1 Heliconius aoede
CAATCCCAAATACACAACAATTTAGGTCAATATGAAAAGAAGGATAAAAGATAAGAAAGAAAGATCATTAATATTAATGTTAAGACAAGTGAACAGAAACACACATTCCAAATACATTACATATGTATGTAACCAAGTGGTTATAACAATAACAATAACAGAAATGAGGATAGAATTTGGTTATAGAATATAATTTAGAATAAGAAAGACTATCTAGGTAGATCTTTTTATTCAAAAATTATCATACATTAGTCAAAGGCAGTAAGCTATTTTTATATATATTTATAAGTATTTTTATATATATATATATATATGTACCGTTAAAATTTATAATATCCAATTAAAAACACTAAAAATGATGATGTCGAATGGTCATCATTCAACTCAACAAACTCTACCACGATGAATATAAGCTTTTGGAGCATTGCAAAGTATTACCATTACAAAATAAAGTAAAACATATATTAAGTAAAAATATATTACTTTCATTACAACAGAAACTTTAAAGAACACTAAACATTAACAAGATCAATTTCAAATAATACAATAGAAACAACTAGAGCAAATAATTTTTACGGTAAAAGGACAATAAATTATATAATCCCAAGACTAATTAATGAAATACTAAAAACTTTTAAAGATAAAACTAATATAGATAATATAAAAAGAAAAAAATTTTCTTGTCTAGTTACTAAAAGAAGTCAAATAATATTATAAAATTTAGAAATGAACGATTTTTAATTATTTTTCTTATAAAAGAAGCAGTTTATTTATTTTTATTTCTAATGTTATAATTTATTTATCTCTGTTTTTTATATATTCTTGTATGCTTTTTGTTTTCTTTAATTATTGTAGCATAGTGGTGTGAGTGCACAGTGGTCATACAAGCCAGTTCAGGGTTAAGACTGCGAAGAATGATTATTAATTATTACTGTGTTATAATAAATAAATGTATAAAGGCAAATCAACATCACAAAAGGCATAAGTTTTATTACCAGTGCTTCGACTTTTTCTTGCTTCCCATCCCGATGGCAGGGGCTCAGGAGCTGAGGCCATTTTCGAACGCTTGACGCAGCAGAATTGCACAAAGATATTTGATCATGCGCTGTAAGGTTTCAGGAAAAAGGAGATGGAAAGATCAATAGGATTACATACTTGGAAACTAGAATGTAAACATTAGTTAAGCAACAAGTGGCTGACTTACAAATAGGGTTACAGTTAGCAATTAGAACATTGCTATGTAAGATGTTAAAATCGATTATTCATTAAATCGATTTTAGATTTACCAAATAAATAAATTTATATCTTTTGTTATGATTTTAAACGAAAAATTATCATTATAAAAATAATGTGTTATTTTTATAATGATAATTTTATTTTATTGTTTTTAGTCTTTTTGATGTTATGCTAATAAAAAAAGGTGAGCCGATTAGACGAGGTCCATATAATTGTGGTTAAATAAAATAGGGAGATAAGTGATTTATTCCACTTCTTAACATTAACTATTTTAATAAAAATTATATAATTTAGCTTCACTTGCGAGTGATCGACGTAATTTGATAGTGACAGATTTTTATTCTTCCTACTAATTTTTAGTTTAGTACTTTACACTCCAAAATGAATCTTTCATAAATCTTTTAGGCTTTGAACTATTACCATGCCAAAATTTATTCACCTACATCCAATAATAAATATTTTAAGTAATTTAACATTTTTAGTTTTTATTTTCAAAATATTATAATGAAAACCGTGATGAAACCCGATGAGACAAAAATCATATACCTCCAGACTCTAGTCTATCACCATGCAAAATTTCATCCGTTTCTGTTCAGTAGTTTATGCGTGATTGTCCAAAAAACAAACAGACATACAGACAAACAAAAAATCTACTGAGTGATGTTTTAGCTTCTAAAATAGATATGTTACCGATCCTATTTTTTTATATTTCATGTACAGAATCTATTGTTCTATCCAAAAGGATATCTATAGAAAAATTTATAGATATAAAAGAGATGTTCGAGAGAGAGAGAGAGAAAGATTCGATGATGCCTGACATCGATGATTTTTTTAGATTTTTACATCGATGTTTTCCTAACAACGGGTATCGAAATTCATTCAAAATATAATCATCAACCCTAGATAAATGTCATACAGTGCTGTGAGCAAGTTCTTAGCAAAATTTAAAAATGTGTTAACAGATTCATGGGGGAATTCATTTTAATTCTTTTATATTATTTTAATTACTATTGTTAATGGAAGTACTTTTCAGCTGAATTTGCTGAATCATCGGTGTACTTAGCTATTTACGCAGTACTTTCAGTATTGCCACTTAAATTTTATTCAATTTATCAATCGATATACCATAGATAACTAAGGCTAGTCTACACACTAACCGTTTTTATCCATCATAAAAATTATGTATCTTAAATACATGAATATGACCAACGAATATGAGCAATATGAGCAAAAATTCAATTTGCTTTAACCTATTGTATGAAAGTGTCAGATTCTTGAGTTAAAAAATTTGATTATTTAAAAAAATCTATGAAAATATTTATTACGTTATAAAAATAGTAATCTGATTATATTTGTTATAATTATTAATTTTAAAAGTGTTTTTTTACTAGAATTGCCTATTGGCAAGGCATTGAACATGTAAATTTATATATCGATATAAACATGTAAATTTATATTGATATATAAATTTACATGTTCAATAAATAGTAGTAAAAGCACCAAAATTATTTCAAGTATTTTTAAATAATTAAAATAATTAAAAGGAAATTGATAATTTAATAGTCGATTTCTTAAATTAAATTTTCGCAACTATTGAATGATTATAAATGTAGACGTCGTTATTCTTTTGAAGAAACTAATAAACATAATAAATGTTTATTGATATTTTAATAGCTCATTCATGTATCATAGGCATTAAAAATTATTACTTTCATATTCGATCCCCCGTTTTTTACATTCAAAGAAGATAAAACTGCGAATAACAAAAGAGAAGAGCTTAAAATAAAGAAAAGCAAATTTGTAGCAAGTAAAATGTTTGTAGTTATCCTTTCCTCTTCATATGGATAGGGAGAAAATTAATAATAGATAATTTTAGCTATAGAATATATATTTATAACTAATTACAATATTTTTTGGTACGCCCACAGGGAATTAGTGGTAATTTAAATATCAAATGAAATAATTAGGACATTGTGATGCAGTATTGATTTAAACCCGGGCCTAGATACCATTTATAATAGCCATACGTGGGGCGCAGCCCTGCGCAGCGTTCCTGATCAATAAATCCGCGCTTACGTTAGGTCAGTGTTGCTAAAATTTATAATATTCAATAACATGCAAATTTATTAATTTGTCCGTCTTCTCGTTGCTTTGTAAGGTAGTGTTAGTATATATATTTTATAAGCCAATATACAACATTCATTTACTTAATATCCATTGTTGTATGTACTAAGCTTATTTATTAATTAAAGATACTATCAAACTTATAACAGTCAATATTCTTAGTTAAAAATGTATTTATAGTGCAATTTATAGCGTACTATTTAAAATAATTTTCAATATAAACATTAAAACATAAAAATATATACAAAATCACGCGGCTTTACTTAAAACTAGATACGTATGTCAGCTTATGGCAACACTCAATTCGTGTCTATCTTTCTCTAGCACAGGCAATCATATAGAAAGGATTGGTGGGGCGATATTCGCCAATCACTTTTCATTAGAAAATTCTTCGTATCGAGCGTGGCTTCGTGATTTTAATGTACCTTGCAATTTCATGTGGTGCACTTTGGTAAAATACTTTGATTGTGTTGCAAGTGTATCTTTAATAGTATATTCTGCTGTGCGGAGGTTGTTCTTACATGATTACCTGCAAAAATGATGCAGTTTACGATAAAAACGCTGGACTCCCGAGACCACCCTTTTACTGTGGACGATGAGGTAAGTCGATAAAAATTAGAAAATAACTTCGAACATTTATAAGATTTAGTCTAAGTTTAAGCAAAACGTTTTCAGAGAATACGTAGGCGTGGTATGTTTAGTAGTAATGTATAATAATTGTGCTGTGTTAATCTATATCGATTAAAAATTTTCACTTGATAGGTACCGTGGGTGTTACATCGACAAAGAAACATCTACATCCATATATATTTCGAATCGGTTAAAAATCCTTAGAAAATAGAAATGAAAGAATCAGAATGTATAAATAATTTCGATAAGTAAGGATAAGTTTCCCGATGATCACGTTTATAGAAAAGAAGTTTACATTTTACCTAAAGTGACAAAATATGGCGGGAATAACATTGTATCAAGGGAACGATTTGTGTGCAAAAACTTATTGGACTCTCATTTTTTTACTTCTGAGTTCTACGGTTTTTAATAATCGATTCGAAATATATATAGATTAAACTATTAGACAAGCAATACTTAATTAAAATAATTTTGTTTTTGTGGGTATGCATATATACACACTCATATACATAATACTTTTTTTAACCACTGGTTATTTCATTTATCATTTGCTTATTCTTATGGTTATTATCTTTCTTCAATTTCCTTTGTTGTTTCATTTTAAAGTTTTCTTATTCATCTATTTTATTGATCATAATATTACTTTAGAGAAATACCCCCAACAACCTTCATGCTTACAGTCAGATGAATTTTAACTTTGATATAAATATTATATCATAAATTATATAAGAATAATAATAAAAAAAGTAAAAAGGCAATACAAGCAAATTAATTTACAAAGCATTTGTGAATGTAATGTTAAAGTTCAGACTAAATATACTGAAAATTAAGCTATTATTATATAGCTATGGCTTAAATTTCCAGAAGTAAAAAAAATGTCTATTTATTATTTTAGTTTTAAGATTGCCGCAATGTGAAGTATTTTTTTTGAAAAAAAAATATGAAGGTAATAAAGTATGGATAGTTATGTCTAGATATTTTAGAGGCTTTATATTACATAAATTAATAATATTCCAATTTACAACCAAAATAAAAAATTTTTTTTGTGTTCTAATAAAATTTTGAAATCCTTTGTTATTGTGAAATCATATTTGATATTGTTACATTTTTAACTGAATGAGCACAGTATGTTGGGGATTCAAATCCTACCAAATGGAATTTAGTATTTGTAAATGTAATATTTATTTCTTATGCCAAAATCTTAAAATATTTCAAACAGGTACAAAGTGGAGTCTTACAACAGTCATAAGACTCCCATGTAATAAGTCTAATTACTAGACTTGTTTCGTTTTAGCTTCACACTGTATTGCAAGTGTAGTTCCCTGATTTTCCCCACACACTAGTGTAATTGTTCCCCACTTTCTAACCAATTTTTAAGATATTATGTGTTGAGTGTTACGCGTGCGGTACTTAGCTTTGTTTTATTTCAACACAGTAGAAATTAAAATAAATAATTTCCCTGAGAAATAATATCCATGTAATTATCTTGTCTACAGACTAGACACATGTCTTACCCAAAATTAGGCTTTATAAGAAGTGAGCAACGGTTACTTGTAATCTTGACTTTAAATACATTAAAAGTTTTTTAAAAATATATATATATTTTTAATTTATTCAAATTTTGTAATTGTACATGCATTGCTATTTCTGTCAAACAGTCTCCTTTTTTAATCTATACTATTTATTAATGGAAATATTTGCGAATTTACTATGTTTATATTAATATAAGGCACTTGTTACTAATATGATAGACTAAAATAAATATATTGCGAAATGTTTATATTTAATATTAATATTTATAGTATATAATAATTTTATTTAGAGGAATTTAACATATATATTATTTACATTTTAGTATCTTTACCTTACATTCTTTCTTTGTTCTTTTTCTGTAATATTTAAATTTTATGACAATTATTTGATTTTTAGATCACAGTCCAAGGACTAAAAGAGAAGGTGATGGAGGAAATGGGAGTAGACATCAGTCTGCAGCGTTTAATATTCTGTGGAAGAGTTTTACAGGATGATAAGAAATTGGCTGAATATGGTATAAAAATTATATTATTACACATTTTTCTTACTCTATGTATTTAGCTTTAAGGTAGACATAGTATAATCTAGTATTCAAATTTGCCGATTTTTAAAATGGAATGCTATATGATAGGTGGAACTTGACATCTTGTTTTGTCTTATGCGAATTGAGAAATGAAAAAAAAAATGGTATAGTAATTCCTTGAGTCAGAAAGAATGAGTAAATGGTGTATTTAAGTTCAAACCTAATCTAATTGCAACATGAGAAGCTATTTCAAATTTTTAACAAGTAACAATTTATATTAAGTGGGGAACGGAGTGTCTTAACACTAGGTTCCCTCTGCCTAGCCTGCTGTGTGCGGGATACAGCTGAAGTTGAAAATATATATATATTAATTATTATAGAGAATGATAATAAGGCTAGTCATGGCGCAGGGGCATAAATTGTGACTAAACGCCACTGATTGTGGTTCGATCCTCCAAGCTAATATACATACAGCTAAATTTAGGGCGGTCACAACTCTTCCACCGAACTATACCCTGCCATGCGAGATATAACATGGAAGTAAAAAAAATAAAATTAATAAATGACTATATGGCGTTTCATGTTTTAACCAGGAGTGGAAGGTAAAGTGATCCACATGGTGCAAAGGGCGCCGCCATCGGTCGAAGCGAGGGAGGCTTTGCGGGAAAGAGAGCGTGAAAGGGAGAGGGAAAATGCGTTCACGGACTCGCCCATCGTCCCTCCTGAACCGATTGGAATGGGTCCCGTACATTTGAATAATATCAACTTACAACAGATAAGGCGGCTAATGGTGAGATATAATTTGCTTTTTCACTTATAAAACTGTGGATTCAAAACTATTTTTTTATTAATTGTGTTTTATTTGAACCCACAAATATCATATGTGACATTTTCCAGTTTGTTGACTAGTTCCTGTATCTATCTCTAAATTATTTTTATTTGTAAATTTTATAATCCATCTTAATAGTTTCTCAGGATGTTATATGTTTACATAGGATGCAAAATATTATTTATGTTATACATATCTTGATAAAGGTTTGTCTGGACTTCATATTAAAGTGGGACAGTGTGTGATTAAATATGTGGATTGTGGGTTTGATCCCCACTCGGGGGAATGATTACGTTTTAATTATTTCTTGTTCTAGCAGGGTAAGCAGGGATATACTGTGAGCCTCTTAACACGATTAAGACACTCCATTCCCGTAAAGAAATTTTTGTACCCCAATTTTACTCCCGGGTGGGAATGGAACCCACAACCGTCGCGTCTACAGTCGCATTTCTGTGTCACGACGGTCTCAAATTCAAAGCATTGGATATTTATTTTAAATCATTTTCTCGTTTTCTAGAAGACAAAGCACATCATTGAGGTCCAGCACTCAACGTCCAATGTCAAAGGAACTGTATATATTTACACTAGGTTCCCTATGTCTTGTATATACGGAAGACAGCGTAAGAAATATATATATATATTTTTCTAGGCCCTAGCAGTTTCAACTCCTAGCATACAGATTGAGGAGCTGCCTGGTCAAGACCTGTCGCCCACAGCATCCAGGCTGGAGTTCCTGAGGCATCTCGTCACCGAGATAACCAGTCAAGTAGCTGCATTAAAACAAAACGGGAGTGATGTAAGGCATAATGTGTTTTTTAGCACACATTAGACAAAAAAATGTGTGCTGTCTTTAATGGATGACGTTTTTTGATATTGTGAGGTTGTATTTAGATTTAATTCTCTTATATTTTTTTTTTTCGGGTTTTTTTTTTTCGTTGCCCAGGTTTTTTTTGATAGACTTGATTTTTATACTTTGGTGTAGTTTATATAAATTTTATGTATTTTTAGTGGTATATAGTACACAAATCACTTATTATCTACACTCTATATTATTTAAGGAAACCAATTAACGCAGGCTGTATAAATATCTAAACAATTTGAATATAAACTGCTTTCTGTAAAAAAACATAACTCATATTAATTGTGATTTGTGCCCAAACCAATTAATGTTAATTATCAATTTTAGTTAAAATTTGCCTTACATTGAGTTACTGTAGCCATTGCATCCTTATGTGTCAGCGTATCCCGCTTATCTACCATTCACAAGAGGTCAGCGTTATAGAGACGATGTATAACTATATTGATTATTTTTGATGCGTTGTTTTTGATTGTTTGAGAAAATTTGTTGTTTGTTTGAAAGGTTGAAAATGATTTTTTATATTCTAGATAGGCAAACATTGGTCCGCTATCCCACCTGGTGGTAAGTGACGATGCGAACGATGGTGGAGCTTTCTAATATAGCTTACCTAGATAATGCCTATTTACTCTTGCCTTGAAAATGTCCAAGTTATATACATATCGGGAAACCATTCGCCAGGCAGTGAGTTCCACTCACTGGAGGTATAAATACTCTCGAGTGAAATAAAAACCACAAGCGTCGCGTTTACAGTCGTATGCTTATGCCTCTGCGCCACCAGGGCTACAAGGTCTCAATTATTAAATTAAAATATATATATATATATATATTAGATAAATAATCTTGAATACGGATAATATACAGCGCTTGTATAACATTGTTTTCAATAACGTCTCCATATTTGATTCAGGTGTATAATAACAATTCTAAGAATATTATCTTAATTTTAGATAGTATTCCTAGAATTTAGCGTGTCATCTCCTTTGAGAATATCATGTTCATAATGTTATCTCAAAGGACCTCCCACTCGTTAGGTGTACAATGTCTTCAATACTGCAAGATTTCATTCATAGGAAACATTACTTTGTAAATAAAATCAACAATAAATTTAAAATAATATTACATTAAAAAGGGAAAATTGCTCAAAAACTTGTCCATCGTTTTTCTAATTAAATGTTAGCAAAAGGCTTGTTTATGAAAATTTTAATTTTCACGTTTATTGTATATATGAATATGCATGTTATAATACCTCCTTGGTTATTACTTATCAACCTAAACTTTAAAATTTATTAACATATCACAATTTTCGGCTTCTCTTATCTTGCGCTGTGTTCCGCCACTCTATACTCAATGCTTGCAGATTTTCTCGGAAAATGGAATAATGAGTGTCTTAACACTGGACTCCCATGTTTCCCCTGCCTAATTTGCTATGTGTGGGTGCGGTACGGTAAAAAATCGTCCTTGCTTCTCTCTACTAAAACATTATTTCTCCCCAAATTAGTAAATTTTAGCTATATTTATTTTTTAATCCAATAACCCTTTTATCCTCCCTCATTCTCTTGACTTTTCACACATTACTTAACATTTTCCACATATTTCGGAAATTCAACTCAATGCAGCGTTAAACTGTGTATTGTATACTGGCTTGTGACCATAGGAGCAACCCATCTATCCCGATGAAGACCCGGCCCCGCCCGCCGGCACGTTAGCAGAGGCGTGCGCTACCAACGAGGTGATGTGTCAAATACACCAAAGACCTCTCGTTTACCAGGTTGATTATAGTATCTATTTAGTAAAGATTGGTCGATCTACACATAACGTCCGAATTTAAATGCTTAACTCATGGTTGAAAATTTTGGAGGGTATTTGATTGACACCTTATTTCAAATGGAAGTTTTATAGTGTTTCCATAGTACTATAAAGACCAGCCAATCTTCTCTATGCAGATTGTTTTGTTTTGTTTATAGATGTTGAGGGCAAAAGTTTTTCTTTTCATTTTTTTTATGATTAAATGTGGTTTGGTGGTGTGGGTTGGATTTCCACTCGGAGGAGTACGTTATTTTCAATTTCTTGTCTTGGTAAGTAGAAAAACCACAATATTCGGTTCGGGCGTGAGTGTCGTAAGACTAGGACTAGACGTACTTTAGACTAGACTAGACTAAAGACTAAACTAAAATGTATAACAATATATCACACTAATGTATAACTGTTTGTCAAATTATATATTTTTACTTATAAATTTTTGTCCTCAATCATCGTAGCGTAACTGGCTTGGTAAAATTTTGGTTACTCTATTACATCACACTAAAATGTATGGAAGAAATAATTTTCATTTTCGTTGCTGTTGATTTTTGATACTACGACTTATTTGATATTTTAACAAAAAATAAATTTAAAAAAAACGCTTTAAATTACGCGTTAATCATTTTAAGTTTTCATATATTTGTGTTTCTGTTTCCAATTTAGCTATGTGACGATATTAAACCTAAAAAAAAACGACACAAATTCTTATAAAAATAACTATTTCATATTTTCCATAGTTTTGAAGTAAAAAAAACATATCTTTTAAGAAACCGATATATTTCAACTAAATGTTTTTATTGCACATTGAATTCATTCTAATCTTCATGAAAGTCATGGCCGTGGCTATTTTAAAATTATATTATAACTTAAGGTATTTAAAAAGATTTATATAATATCGCTTCACAATTCTAATAATAAATAGTGTGGGAAAGATGAAGATTTCCCACAAAATTTTTGAACTTTGCTCTTACTTACACTTTTAATAGTTAGTGCTTTTAATTTTTTTTTGCAAGGCAATGTTGCGACTTTTTTTGTTTTATTATTTATTAATGCAATAACATTTTACAGATTGAGCCGCCCTCTGGCAGTACCAGGCAGAGTCGCGGTCGAAGGTTAGTATATTTGTATATAATTATGTTACAATGTTAATAATACATTTGTAAGTTTTTTCTATTGTACAGGCAGAGTCGCGGTCGAAGGTTAGTATATTTGTATATAATTATGTTACAATGTTAATAATACATTTGTAAGTTTTTTCTATTGTACGGGATATAAAAAAATCGAACTTGCAATATATATTAAATATATATTAAATCGAAATTGAATAAAATAATCTTTTTTTAATTATAAATAACCGTTTTGCGGCGTTGAGTTCCGCCAATCAACACGCCTATATATGCCTCGGAAATTAGGCATAAAGTGGGGAAATAAACCTTTTTATAACCATAAATTTATGTAAATCCCATAATATAATCAAACAATTTGTACTGATCCTTAACTGTTGTTAGTGCGTGTAACTCGGTCGAGTGTTTTAAGTATCGAGCTTAGAAATAAAAAATCGAATACACTCTTGTCGTTTATTACTCGCATAACGTAGAAATTACACTATAAAAGAAAACATCAACTGCGTCTCATTTAATTTAAAGTACCTCGATAAGAATACAATATATGAAATGACTGCTGATTATTAATGTTATTGTTCAACAATTTGCCAGTAGGCAGTCTCAATCGACCTACAGGCTCAGTTTACAGTTTAACACGTACAATAATGAAAGTATCGTATTAATAATACATATAAAACTTATTTAGAGAAATTATTTGATAACATAAACATATTTCAAAAATACGAGTAGGATACACGAATCGTGGCGCGAAATAAGAAATCAGTAAAAGGCTATTAAAGTTTTTACTAAATTTAAATGTCAAAACAATTTATGCTTCATAGAAGAAGCCATCCAATCGTAGTATATAGTAATAAAACTGTCGCACATGACAGTTGCTCTCTTACTCTACAGCATATATACATCGGACCTACCTACCTTGGACTCTGTGACGGTTGCCACGTATGCTGATGACATCGCTTTTCTGTCAGTTGACAAAGACCCCGCGACTGCTAGCAGCAAGTTGCAATGCCAACTTAACCTTACCTCCGACTGGCTGCATAAGTGGCGCATCCGGGCCAGTGCCCAGAAATCTAATCATATTACCTTCACTCCCAGGTTAGCCTCAGGAACAACGCATTACCCCACTCAGACTGCGTAAAATATCTTGGTTTCCACCTAGATAGACGGCTGACGTGGAAATATCGCATCAAGCTTAAGAGAGACCAAATGAACAACAAATTCAGGTGGTTGAACTGGATGATGGGGAGGAACTCCGTACTTTCCCTAGATAATAAACTTTTGATCTATAACGCCATCTTGACACCAATCTGGACGTACGGAGTTCAGCTATGGGGAGTGGCTAGCAAAAGCCATATAACATGCATGCAACGATTGCAAAACAAGATCTTACGCACAATAACCAATGCCCCTTGGTTCGCTCGGAACGAGGAGATCCACGACTATCTCCACATGCCCACTGTAGCAGCTGAAATAGAGCGCTACAGAAAAGATTACCTAGAGCGGCTACGCGATCACCCAAACCCTCTAGCATTTAACTTGCTGAGTGGTAATGGTGTGGCCAGACTTAAGAGAGGCCAAGTCATATAAGAGTCTGAAGGCGTTGGCCTTCATACCTTTAAAACTATATCTTAAATCCAACAAATCCGCTTATAGTCTGGCGACTGATCGCGGATGGCAAAAACAAAAAAAAAAAACATGACAGTTGCATTGTTTATATGTTTTTACCGGGCCTGTGGGTCCACCACTCGCCCTCTCTAAACCCATGGTGTTAAAAGGGAAAAATTTTAAATGGTATGTTAGATAACAACCAAATATTCTTAACATTTTTAAAGTGTTATTGCACACGTAAATACTACACGTAAATACTTATATAGAAAATGACAAAAAAAATTAACGTCCCCCACGTTCAAATTTTTATAATTTAATTTCTTAGTGATCTAGGTTGGCTTGGTTGGCTTGGAGAGCTTGGTTTCCAAGAGGCGCTGGTTCAAATCCCGCTACGTTCCAATGTTTTCATTTTTTAAATTTCACAAACAATAAAAACTTATAAATTTGACATAAAAAAAAAAAGATTTTTTTTTGTATCTGCTTCATATTTGCAAAAACACTTAAATATTTATATATTGAAAGAAAGTGTTAAATTAAAAAATAGCGCATTTTTGCTTTTGTCTTGCAACCCAGTTTCACCGATGCAGATATCGCACGAAATAGCCAATGGTTACAGCCAATATCGTAATCAGTAGTAGTTTTTTAAAGTATAGTACAATTTCATGGCCAACGACGCCGCCAAGGAGACGTTGCAGAACGACAGCTTCTGACTCTAAAAGATGGTTATGGGTTCGATCCTCATTTCCTAGCATTCAGTTCCATCACTTTACACGATGTCTCAAAAATTTTATTCCCGGTGTTCCGCCATATAGCACTTTCACACTAACTGTTCCCATTCTGTCATCCGGGAAATACGAGTGGAGCTTTTCAATCAACTTTTTTCTCATTTCCCTAGCATACGTGCAATGCGCTCGTCGTACCACACGCCGCCGGCCGACCTCTGCGAGATTATGGAGCAGTTGCAAAATCTCGACGCCGAGTTCGCGCCCTTCAGGGATCTGTACGTGAGGACTCTGCGCCAAGTTAATAATCCTCATGTAAGATTTCGATTTTTATAGGATCTTAATACACCCATCAAGGCTAACTACCTAAATAAATGGGCAATTTTACATATGGATACCAATTCATTATATTGTGTTGTTATTCTGTGGACAGGAAATGTGGCGTTTGTTGAAGAATGAGAAACGAAACATACTAAGCTAACTAAAGATATGTTTAATTTTATTTATTTAGATATTTTAGGTTGCTTTATCAGAACAATTTTACATTATAAAAAATTGTGATTGGGGGTGTAATTATAAAAGTAATTTATGTGTTTTTCGACAAATTTCAAAAGATGTCAATAAATTTTACTGGTATAAAAACAAATTTGGTTTCACTATCTAACAACTATAAAGGTTTTTTTTGATCGACTGATTTATCGGTGACGTGGAATGTAAAATAATTGTAAAACATTTTTAGTATAGTTGGATACTAAAAATAGAACTATTTTATTTTTTTAATGGAACTATTTTGGATATAGTTAAATGGAACTGTTGTATATGTGCCACTTGGTGATCCGTTAAGTCAATAATTTTTAGCTCCGATTGGAGGAAGAAGAGCTTCAACGACGTCAGCGCAACGCGGAATTATCGGCGGGACTGTACCACAGCTTCTCGCACGCCTACCATCTCGTCTCCGATATTGGTCTTCTGATGACGCACCAGCACTCCCGTCTTACTTCCGAAGCCCTCATGCGTACACCACCGCCAGTAGGTTTTTGATGTTATTAAATACTTAGATCATATAATTAATATTTTTTTAAGTTATTATATAATATATTTTTTTGATAACAATTTCTCTAGACAAGCATAAACATATTACATTCCCTGACGCCCCATCGCGCGTCTAACGAGGCATCAAGCTCGAGCCGAGCTGAACCCCCAGCACGGGAAAGCCAAGTTCAAACTCAACCAAATAACCAACAAACAGTCAATTTTAACGTACAACCGGACCCCATTGCATATCAAGTGGAAATAGAAGCAAGGGTTCCGATACCCGTGAGTTCGAATAGCCGAAATCACAATCAGGGTCAGGATCAGAATCGGCCTCAAGCTCAGAATCTGAATGATCCGAGTCAGGGTCAGAATAATCAAGACGGACAAGGCAATCGTCGTCAAGTTATGCTTGGTAAGTGCTTTGTATATTTTTCGATAGGACAATGAGCTTGGATATTATTTTATGATCTAGATATAGGTTCATCAGCAGACTAAAATATATTTAATACTAAGGTTAAATCTCTTATAAAAAATAGCTTCACACTGTCCCGCACACAGCAGGGTGGGTAGAGGGAATCTAGTGTTAAGACACTCCGTTCCCCATTTTCCGCCGATTTTTGGCCACTCTTTGCTTCGACACCAGAGAGAAGAAATGAAAATATAAATGGAAATTAATATTTCACATCCTCGAGTAGGGATCGAATCCACAACCATCACACAGTTACACAGTTACTTGTGTCGCCTCGCCTTATAGTATGTAATTATTAAAAAAAAACAAAATTATTATATATTGTTAGAAATCAGAAGCACAATTCTACTGCTTTTATAGCCTTTTTAATTTCATCTACCCTCTTTTACACGAGTTCGCTAACAATATGTGTATGCACCACTAAACATTGCAATAAATAGACCACAAGTTGAGTTTTCTAAAATTTATTTAATTCTGAAATATAGACGATCAGTCCAATCAAAAATAGTATCATAATTTAATTTATAATACATTTTTATCCTATTTCCCTGCAGATTTCGAGAACCTATTCCGTGGCCTCGGCCATGGTGGTACACTGGGTGGTGTGGAAGTGGTGATGAGTATGGAAGAAATACCACAAGCCGCTGCCGCCGCGATGCCTCAACAGGACGCCGCATCTGGTGGCCCTCAGAGTTAGTTTGGAAATTTAGATTTGCAGAACGTTGGACTAGTTTTCTTTATATCTAGAGACTTAAATGTCTTAATGTCTTTTGAACTGACTGATTTAAATCCACATTACATTTGTCTACACTCCTTAAGTAATGATAATATTGTCTTACAAACATAGTAATTAATTTTAATAGAATTAATCGCATTAACCATTTTATGTAATATTTATTTAGTAAGGGCGATTATATAATTATATCTGCATTTTTTTCTTTGTATATGAGTATTTAATTTGTTTAGTATATCTAGCCCAAATGCCGTGGAGCGGTGGACCACCTACTGCTGAATTTCTGCAAAACATTCTATCGTCAGTAATACGACAAGACCTTGTTCCTGGATTGGAAGGAATACCACATACCCACTTACAGCAATTACACAGTCCTCACATTCAAAATGGCTCCAATCAACCTGCCAATGAAAATCATCGCGACCATAATGCTGACGCCCAAGCGACTCCAGGCCACCCTGGACAAGGTCAAAGTCCAGGCCAGACGAGATCCAATAAGTCTGGGTTAAGCCAGGCAGGCACGAGTCAAGCTGGTACAAGCCACGCAGGGACCAGCAAGGACGGCTCTGGACCACAACAAGGTGGCTCTGGTCAGAGTGGAGACAACCAGGCCAATCAAGGCCAAGGAAAAGGTTATGCCGGTAACGGAGCCGGTGAAGGCTCGAGTGAGCAGGGTGGTTCAGGCCAAGGGCGCTCAGGCAGAAGAGGTTCTGGCCAGGGTGGTTCAGGCCAAGGTGGCTCAGGCCAAGGGCGCTCAGGCAGAAGAGGTTCTGGCCAGGGTGGTTCAGGCCAAGGTGGCTCAGGCCTAGGGCGCTCAGGCCGAAGAGGTGCTGGCCAGGATGGATCAGGACAGGATAGCCGTGACCAGGTTCCAGACCAGAACGATCAAAGCCAAACTGGTAAAAGACCAGATCCTGCTCAAACTCAAGAACAAGGAAATGGAGGATCCAGCTATCCCAATCGTATGTATAATATAAATTCAATTACATTTATACATGTATTTTAGATAAATTTTACCACTCTATTATATACTCTATGTATAGAAAAAATCTATAATTCCAAAAAAACATTTCTACTATATCCTATTCCATGAAATAAAACAAAAAATTTGAATGCTAATAGTAGAAACTAATTAATATTTTTACATTTTTAGAAGAACCGCCACGTTCCCAGTCGTTGTCTCTATTGAACGTGTTATATGATAGATTCTTGTCTTGTGACAGTCCACGCGCTAGGCAACAGTTGCAAAGACGACGGTGAGTTTTGTTTTGTTTTGTTTCTATTGTTTTTGTTTCGTTTTTTTGTGTGGAATTTTAAAAAAAATTGTAAATATGTAACGTATGACGTCACTCATTAATAAGTTTTTCACTACGAGATTCGATCAACTATACACTAGATTAAATATCACAGAAATTCCGAGAAATAAAATAACAAAAAAAATTGATACTTGTATTTAGTCCAACCTCCGCCAACGTGCGGACGTGCCATAATGCCTCGGTGTGCTTTAAAAACCGGTATCAAATAATTAAATACAAATATTTCTTCATTAGGCCAATATTGGCGACTATTAGTTGGTCTGGACTAAAACATTCATGGAGCGGATATTGTCAGTTTGATAATTTTTTAAATATTTTTTGATAAGACAAAGGTTTCCGACTAACCTATTTTTCTGTGCACGATGGATATCCATTGTCACCCAAGAAATGTCTATTTAGAATATTAAAACATAATATATATAGCAGTGGCCGAACCTAGTGAAACTAATAGGAAGGAAACTAATGTTAAGATGAGACGTCTTAATAGGGAACGATCCTATTAAGACGTTTCTGTTAACCATTTCCCGCCAAGTTCTTGAGGTATTGCGTATTGAGGGACAGAACTTAACGCCGCGCTTTTCCTAAAGTTTCTTTTCTTTATTTGTTTCGATCATTGCTAGAGCGAAGAAATAAAAATATTAAATCGTTTATAACATCGTTTGAAAACGAACCCACAACCGTCGCGCTTACAGTCGCACGATAGCTTCCTCGCATCAAGAAAAATTGATAGATAGATAGATAGATTAGGAATAAACGCACTGTTACAAGGTTACATTTCATTGAAGTGATCTTATGTCATAAGTCTGTGTCTAAGAATAACATATATTGAATTTGTGTTTATATCGACTGGTGCCGTATTTGTATGCAATCTGTTTTCTAGTGTATAATTGATCGATGACTCAGAAAAAAATATATATTTATTTATTTTTAAGTTGTCGTCGGTTTTATTATTTTTAATGTTAATCAATATTTTATATTAAATAGGCTTATTAGTGTCTTTCTGTAATTAAACAGGGATGATACTCTTAGAGCTGGTGGGCCTAGATTACGCGATGGCAGTACAAATCGTATACAGGTAACTTTGTTTTATTATATCTAAGTTTAAATTATATTAATAATTTAGAAATTATATAAATTTTGTTTTGTATTTCAGAACTACGTGGAAACTTTGTTCGAGAGGTTTGACAGGAATACCATAAATGACGAGTCACTTATGATAGCAACTTTCTTGACTTTGGTATGTATAAAAATAATACTTTTATTATATAAAATAATATTATATAAATATGATTTTATAGCATATTTAATAATAAAAATGAAACAATATGTTTATAAAATGTTTAAGTGTTTGAATTAAATTCACTAATTTATAAATATTTCATTTACAATTTCAATGTACAATCGACTACATTTATATCTATATATTATAAATATTTTTTTAGCTTCACATCATATCTTACACATAGTGGGCAGGTAGGCAGAAGGAACCTTGTGAACACTTTCAGGTCAATTTTCAATCGTGTTAAGTTGCGAGCTTTGTCTTGTTACCAGAGAGAGGTAATGTGTCAGAAATTATTCATTCCTTCTCATAGGATTCGAACCCACAACCGTCGCACTTACAATATATATTTATAGAAATTTATATTTATTTAGTAGGTAAAAAAATCAGCTTCACGCTGTATCCCGCACACAGCAAGGTAGGCAGAGGGAACCTAGTGTTAAGACACTCGGTTCCCCAGCTTTCGTCTAATTCTGAAAGCATTGCGTGTTGAGTGGCGGAACTCAACGTCGCGCTCAACGACTAAAATATACCACGACTGGCCTCTAGGTAATTACATATAGTATGTTATTCTATAATTACATATAAATATTTCAGCACCATACAGACACACATTAACTCCTTTACTTTTATCTATTTCTATAGCGTGAAGCGACGTCATTCTCCAGTGGTCGTACATTGGTACCAGAGGAGCTGTTGCCACTACGCCGGAGGTTGCAGTATTACATGCGTGAGATAATAGTCCCTGAAGCGAACAGCGACGACGAATGGGTCGAATCGATATTTGCCCGCCATGCCGCTTTTATATCTAGGATGGTGGGTATTGTTAATTTTTTTTATCTCTTTAATGTGTTATTATGTAATAACACATTAAAGAGACTTATTTCGTATTATTCTTTACCAAGTATGTACTTGGTAAAGAATAATACTTTTTCTTTTAAAATTTATTAATTGTTTAAGAGTATTTGAATCCGTGTCGTTTGGAACATTCAAAATTCTTCAAAAAAGTTCAAGATATGTGATTATTGTTATACATATATTTTGTGCAGGAGTTTATTATTAATTTTAACTTAATTTGTTATCCAAATATAAAATTAGATAAGCAAAAATATTAGATTATATAAATTTGTTCTTTTTTTTTTCACAGCATCGTATAACACCAATACGTCCAAGCGTAGACTTAGTGGAATCAATGAAAGCAGTAGTTGTCCGTTTCGTAAACGAAGCGATAACGGTGATCTGTATAGAGAGCAACGAGACATTTTTTAGAAGGTTCCGCATAATATATCCAAGAATGTTTTACGAATTGTGTGGGGTACTGTCGTACTGTTCTTTGGAGGGCGTTGAAGGGTTGAGACGGATATATAGATCTTTTATTGTAAGTATTGTTTTTGTATTTACTTTGAACTATTGTATTTCTTTTATTTTATTTAGCTTCATTCTGTATCCTACACATAGTGGGGTAGGTAGAAGGAAGACACTCCGTTCCTATTAAAATACTACCCTTTCTCATTTGATATGTGTAAGCATCGCGTGTTGAGTGGTGGGACTCAACGCCACGCTTTGCCTCGTTACCAGAGTGAGAAAATGTTTTTGTTTTAATATTTCACTGTGGAACACAAATGTGGAACACAAATGTGATAAAGCTAGATTAAAACAATGCCTTAATCACTTAATAAGTACTTATAGAAGTCGCATTATTTTTTCCACACACAATGTCTCGAAAATTGGGCGGTCCCCTCTGTCTTCCTGCTACAATATACTAAAGACGTGAAGCTATAGAAAAAAAAAACCTAGTTTTAAGATACTCTGTTCCCCACTTTCTAACGTTTTCTGGAGGCATTGCGTGTTGAGTGGCTGAACTCAACGCCGCCCTTTGCGTCGACACCAGAGCGAAGAAATGGAAATATAAACGTGAATAAATATTTCACTTCCTCGAGTGGGGATCGGACCCACAACCGATGCGTTACAGTCACACCTCATAGAATGATAATTAAAGTTTACTATTTATATTTTAACAATATATTTAAAAAGAAATGTTTGTTTTTACAGAGTGATCTCATTCAGAACATAGACGAGCCAGTTCGCGACCTCCTCTACAACCTCGGCATGGAAAACCTGAACACGGCAATATGTCGTATAGAGACCAACAAGGTTCATTGTGCAAAATTTATACAACGGAAGGGCAGCTCGCAGAGCGATTCATCGGTATGTTGATTGGGAGAAATAAGGGTCGAAACAGAGTTGAGATATTTTTTTTTATCAGAAACCGAAATCATTTTTTTCGTTTTTGATTAAATGTGTTAAATGTTTTTTGATTACAATCAAAATGTCACGAAATGTATATGGTCGCGGATTATTATTATATTAAAAATGTCGCGACATCAGCGATTTATTTATGTATATTATTGAAATTTATCATGCGAAATGGTTTCTGTAGTTAAAAACCGGGGTCGTTCGCGTGTGGTAAGATTTTTTTGTAATAATATTTGACATGTTGAGTTGAAAATATTAATCATCGTGCTTGTGTGCGACACAAATTAAATGGTAGATTTTCATGTTACAGGAATCGTTGTCTGAAAGCGCAATGGACATAGTTGATACAATATATTCACAGTCTGAGACTACGGAGCCAACTTTTGATGAGGTTGAAGAATTCAACCCTTACCCTATCGAAACCTCCCCAGCCGGCATAGTACCTACTACAACGACCCTCATCAACTGTTTTTCGAGAAGCCCACTCACTACCACTCCAATTGTACCCACGGTCACCACTGTACCGAATTTGTCCACTTATCAAACCACCACTATGACTCATTCACCGATAGTACCGACTGCACCCATTATACCGACTATTTCAGTGATCTCGCCCCCGCCCTCCTCCCCGTCTATGGATTCTGAATCCATAGTACGCACAGTACCCATGGTACCCAGGGTCCCCATCTCAACTTGCCCCGTA
>JBAIZZ010000378.1:20789-141834 GCA_037355905.1 Heliconius aoede
CTACCCCCTTTACCCATATCTCCTGAATATCCAGAACATTCTGAAGCTTCCTCGATGGCCTCAAATTCGAACCAAGTACAGTCGTCCTCAGCCGCGTATCAAAGAGAAAGGTAAGTTCCATCATTTTTATTAACTTTTTTATATTTAAAAATCCAATTTAAAGCTTTATAAAACACATTTTTTAACCAAATCGCCTTGCACTAAACATATAAGCATATTACTAGTCTCTTTCGATCCTCTATAGCGTCTATAGGTGTATTTTAGGTTCGATTCTTGATCTAAGATAAAAATATTAGTATATTATAATTATGTATTATATTTTTTTATTATAATTTATAAATAGTGTTTTAGTATTAGTGACTAGTGTCCATTTATTTTGCGGTGTAGTAAGATAGATTTGTTGACTGCGTAGTATCTACGTCGGGTGGCGTACCGACCGTCGGGTAACGTAGTAAAAAGCGTACAGTATTTCGCGTCTCGTCACCATCTGCACTACAGGTGAGGTCTAAATTATATATTAATACTTCTATATTATTCTGTTCTCTTCTAACACTTAAATGAAGTGTTTGGATTTCTATTAGATTTTTTTTGATATGTCAAAAATTCCTATTGATGGATTTTGTTACAAGTAACTGATGTCTCATTTTTAATGTCGTTTTGACAAGATGGCTTCGCCGCGACAAATGTTTTATGAGCTATATATGTATATATCTATATAATATATTTATTTTATTTTTTGTATATGCAATATGTATATGATAGCACGACGGTTGGTAATGGAATGGTGTCTTTTCGTAGCGTTCTGTATGCTGTATTTGACATATTTTTGTATCATGTATTATTATCTCTTAACGCACTGTACCATTGGCGTAGCATCTCCACAACATTGTTTGCATACTAGCCGGCAATAGGTAAATGCTTTGTCATCACACAGCCATTTACATTTACATACATTGTTATATATATATATATATATATATATACAGGGTGGAAGTATCAGCGAACCTTTTACGGAAACAGCATATATGTTAATATATTTCAAACCAATACCTAAAGATATTAATCAAGATACCTCAACAGCTTAGACATCGGTTTTTTTTATTTCACGATTTTTATACCATACCTATATTTCGTATGACGCACACACATACACATACACATAATACTACCAAAATTCTACTAAGCGTTAGTGTGTGTGTTTATGTCATACTTTACAAATTACATTTTATTTAAAAAACGATAATTTTATTATTTGTTTTGTTTGAAAAAGTTACTTTTTAGTTACACTTTTTGTTTATGGGAATTTTAATTCATTATCAGTGGGAATCAAAGTCACAATCGTCGCTTAAATTTGATTATAAATGGTCAGACCGTGTGCCGGGCCTTTTGACATTTACATATTATATATACAATTATACGTTACACACTCATGTCATACACACGACATATGTATAACAAGATGCACAAAAGCCCCTCCCTACAAATTTGGATATAATTGTCTAATTGTTGTGATTTTGGTTTGCATAGGTTTTTTCAAAGTTGGATAGGATTTGTGCTTTAAGCAATTTTGGACGTAGGAAAAGGTCGGACACGTCGAATACGTCACTATAATTATTTTTACGGATTATAGACATTGTACGAGGGGAGGTCCAAAAGTTCGTGGAATGAAAGGGTTCTACATTAAATGAAACAATAAATCTATTTTTCCTTTTCAATTTGACCCTTGACCAATGACCATTAAGCTGAATACATTTATTGGTTCTATGAATTAATTTTTCCAAACCGTCGAAATAATATTATTTTTCTTTCGCCTAGAAATAGGCCAAAATTGCCTCGTTCAACTTACTGTCGTCGGAAAATTTCCTTCCTCTTAAGACCTTTTTTTTTTAATTTAGGGAAAAAACGAAAACTAGGGGCCAGGTCTGAACTGCGAGGAGGACTAGTGATTCGAAGCCGTGCGTGTGCAAAACTCAATTTATATACTAATTATGAGTCCTCAAGTAGTATGATATTAAGCGATGGCCTCTATCCCCTCCATTCCACAAATTTTTGGACCTCCCCTCGTATATGTTTATATTTCATTTTGTCTAAAGAAATATTTATAATGACCATGAAATGTCATATAAGTGTATTTTGAACCCACTCTATTCGAGTATAGTAAGTCGTCTTACTTGCGCCTCAACTTTGTGTAACTCAAATACCTATAAATCTAGACAAATACCTATAAAAATTGCTTCACGCTGTATCCCGCACACAGCAGGGTAAGCAGAGGGAACCAAGTGTTTAGACACTCCGTTCCCCACAACCGTCGCGTTACAGTTACACCCGTGTGCTGCTGCGCCGCTGACGGCCATTCGTCAATATATATATTGACATTCGTTTCAACCAATTGGCAATAAAATCTAAAATAAAATAATCGGCATCTTGTTGCGTCCACTACGGATATGTCGGATCGTACAATAGTCCATATCCGTAATAATAAACTAAATTGAAGTAAATTTAGTAAAATAATAATGTAATTTCGATAGTTCGGGCCGTCGGCCGTGTCCCTTCGTAGAGATCTACGATGATCATTGGGACGGCGATATGTATCGAGGCCGGCGTGCACAATATAGGTGAGATTATATTGTATACATATGTGTTATTTTATATAAAAAAATTATATGAAATATATGATGAATATACTCAAAGAAACACATTTCGATTGGATTTTATTTAAAGTAATAATTAAAAACTATGAAAATGGGACTGCCTTAAGTAAAATTACGTATCTCGCAAAATTTAAAATACTCGACCATAAGAATTATTCTTTAAAGTGATACATACAGTGATACAATATTATTATTTTCATAGTGAATTATTATTGTGGAAGAGTAAAATGTGAAAACATGAATGCTTATATATTATCGAATAAGTGCAATAATATAGGTCCATTTTTACTAGTATTTGTATCGGTTTAGTAACTAAGCCATATTTTGTAGCGCTCCGTCTACATCATCGGCGCCAGTACACGATAGATATGAATCCGTCGACGAGTCCCAGTAAGTTAAATACATTATATAAATATTATATTATATTCAAGTATATACATATATTTTCAATTTATTACATTAATGGAAACGCGTGATTTTCTTAAATAAATCGTACTTTGTAGAGCGTCGACCTCTGCGTCTACTTCGCGGTATTCTTCGGGTCCGTATGAGCCTCGTGGACGCTACAAGTGAGTGTTTCATCTTCTAATTTGGTTCGGAGTCGTTATATATGAATATATACAAGTATGTCATATATTTATAAAAAAATTGCGGTAAAAGATAACAAGATACTCTATGTGTGGTCGTCCATACGATATGTTCGTCCATAGAAAATTGTTATGGTAAATGTTTTCTTACTTTTATTGTTATAAAATAATTTTTTTTCAGATAAATTAAAATTTATGAACTGTTTGTTGTTATCTTTAGGTTGTTTACTTTTATAATACGCCTAATCGTTTTTTTTACACGTTTTTCGTCCGGCTGAATGTCCGCTTTGGTATTTTCAGTTGATTTTTCATTTGCGTTTTGCATTAGCATTTCCTTTCACTATATAAATCTATTTATAATAATGAATGTTAATATATTTAAATTGGTATTTAAATGTGAGTATATAAGTAAAGTTCGTTTGTATTTTAAACAAAAATACAAACGAATTGGCAAACAAAACATATAAAAGTAAATTATATGAAGAATATTTCGGACTATATTTATTTTTCATCGTGAATAGTACAATAGAGCTTGGTTTTATAGTCCACCTCGGTCGCAGCGCCGGGAGCGTTCGTATGACAGCCACCGTGGACGACGAAAGTGAGTAATTATATGTATCGGCTTATATACGAGTATAGGAGCTTTATGTGGGATAATTAAATGGAAATATTTTTTTAGTATTCTGAAAAACAACGCGATTTTTCAAAATTGCACTGTTTTTTTTTAAATATATTTTTTTCTATACAAAACATTCACTAAAAGTAAATTATTAAATGTCGAAAAACAACATTTAACCATTTACTCTTTTTTTGAGCAGACTTGCGATTTTTCTGTTTGAACGCGTTTTTTTCTAATCTATGCATAAATTACTATATACGTATAATTAGATTTAAAAAAAAAAATCAATATTCGTAAATTTTGTTTCATAGCGCTACATCCACAGTTACCTCGTCGCAGCCTGGTAGCTATGAGAACAGACAGAATAAGTGAGTGTATTACTACAGATTACAATGTCGTTTAACTTGTATTAGAATAATGGAAATTTATAATTTTACACAGGATTTAGATTGTTATTTACTTAACATTATCCTTCAGTCATAATGTACTGAATTTATTTTGACTTAAAATATGTCTTATTATGACTACTAGACTAGACAGCTGGAAGGGGACAGAGGGGGCAACTGACCCAACTGCTCTCTGACGCGAATAATAAATAAATGCATTAATAAAATACAAACATTATCGACATTCAGGCATAATTGTTTCTATAATTTTATCTACGGTACATAATTCATACTTATAGTGCGTCGGCATCCTCATCGTCTTATCGTTCAGCTCACTCCCACCATCACAGGTATCGTGGGAGTCGGCGCCGCCCTCATCGTGGATCTATGTAAGTCTATTGACAATTTAAGTTCTGGTATTTTGTATATATTAGGATGGGGTTGAAAATGTTGTGAAGTTAAATGATTTGTATTGGTTATTGTTTGATCTAACGGTTAATAATTAGGTTGGTTATTTGTATTTTCACAAACTTTCATATATAGACAGTCGTGGCACAGGTGGTGGTGAGAATGTATCGCGACGGTTGTGGGTTTGATTCTCATTCGAGGAAAGGAAATATTTAGAGGATTATCATTATACAAAATTACCGTTATTTCTTTAATTAATTCTCAAAAGTACGTTGAGTGAAGCGAATGTTTACCTATTTGTTTCTTATTTGTTATTTAGTCATAATAAAATATGGTAAATGAAACAAGTCTAACTTATTTTAAATACATTTTTAGAAGTCTATTATTAAACAGATATTTGTTTATATAAAATGCATGCGGACTCGGGTGGCTTCGCCCTCTTGAACTATACGAATATTTATTACATATATTTGTGAAATTATTTTCAGTTTAGAGAGTGAATTCTAATAAACGATGAAACACGCGTTCAATGAAATATTTTCTATTAGTAATAGAACCGCTAGTCTACATTAAACTGTAATTTGGTGTTGGTGGATTAATTTGCTATTCTGTCACAGGCATACTGTCTAGTATGCCAGTGACGCAACGCGTTGAAAATATAATATTTTATATGTAACAAGTTTAATCTTGTAATAAAATTTACGGTATTACCGGTATTTAAGCGTAAACTTATTTGTATTAGCCATCCCGGAACATCTTTCGGTTCCCGTTCGGATATTCATGAAAATCCCAATGGTCACAACCACTACCATTTTAACGGAAGACATGACAGGTGAAAATTTTTATGAAATATTTAAAGCCTCTGCAAATTTATTATTGTAAAGAAAATATCCTATACTATAATATCCTATATTTCTACTCAATTGAACAGATAAATAATTTTATATTATTCTAGTATTAAATTATATATTTATAGAGGAAGCTCGGGCAAATGTCTTTAACAATAAAGGCTGTAATGGAAACACCAATAATGTAAAAACGTTCGCTTTTTATTTTTTTATTTTTTTATTTGAGTATCCTGAGACATGGAATACTGACGACGTAACAACATTTATTTAAATTAAATATAAACAATATTATTTTTATATTTAATTTATTTGCAGAATTAGTGTACCCTTAAATACCTGTGAAAATGTTTTAAAGATATCCTAAATATGTTTTTATAAAGTAATAAAATATTAAAATATGATATTTGATGCTCTTTTATTAATATTTCTGGAGTAACGTTGAGAATATGAAGAGCAAAAAACTTTGACAAAAATTTGACTGCTAAAAAATATACTGATGAAAAAGTTATGAATGTAAATCTTAAACAAAAACCGCCAACAATAGCTTTTAAATGTATTTTATGTTTATAATGCGTGTCGAAATTTGGTTATTGGGCTTTTTGTTTACTTATTATTTAGGTTCAATTTTAGAAAATTTGTCGAGCTCAATTGCCCGGAATTCCCCTATTATTTATAGCAATCGTTATTAATTATATCGCCTTAAAAACTGAATATTGCAATGATACCTTTGTATATCTTGTTATATTATACCAATTGATCACGTTTAAATAACATTTAACCGATCGTCATAAGATTCGAGTCGCCTGCCTTTTATTTCATATCATACATTTACATGCTTAGCGCGCACCTGGCCGGTCGCCCTGAGCGCCAGTTGATTGGAAACAGTTATGGAAGCATAAGGTAAATGCGTAAGTTTTTTTGTAAATATATATATTATTAATTACTTTATTAGTTGTTAAAAGTTTTCAATATAAAAATATACTTTATCAAAAAAATTTTTAAAAGTCAACTTATGCATATATTTTATAAACTTTTAGAACTGTTTCTAATACAATTTAAAACTAGCTATCGCTCCGATGTCCAATATCGGCTTGACCCGCGGGCCAATGGCATCGTCCGCCGCTCCTCGCCCAGGGGCAGAGCCCGGTAAGGCCAAATACACGTTATAGGACTTGTTATAAGAGTTGCCAGGTGGTCGAACCTATTAGTTAGATAAATCAGCCGACCAGTATGGACATTTGACTTAAAAGGCCGGACGCCATTCATAATTGAAAATTGTGTGTTGAAAGAAATTCGTAGCATGTACACCGCAGTTTTTCCGATTTTTTTACCACGAAATTTGATGAATTTTAATGAAAAAAAATTCAGCCAAAATTAAATTCGAGATGAGACAGCGGACAGCCGTTAAATTTGGCAGAGCAAGAAAACCTGTGTCCGGCTTCACCTGGCAACGCTACTTATAATATGTGGGTGCATGTGCGATTAATAGTCTATAACTAACATAGTAATGTTGTAGTTCTTTTAGTGCTTTTTACACTCTTATCACATCACTTTAATGGTTTTATTTTATTTCTTCGGGGTCTCTTATTATTTACTGAATAGTATAGATATGTATATCGATCTATCTTACTACATCGGAGTTCAGCATTCACACCGATTTAGCTTTACTTTACGACGTATATTTTGCCTTTTTTAACAAAAAAAAAAGCATGTTGACGTGGTTTTATTTTAATTTTAATGGTAAATATGTTTTACTTATATATGTGACATTATTAGGCACGACCATGGGAATAGGCACAACAATCCGGCCGCGCCCCCCTCGCCAGACGACGACAGCCACCTATTCGTGAGTATCATGGAAGTGAGAATTTTATAATACATGCATTAAACTAAACGTGTTTGTATGTAGATATCATTTATTTAAAGTTGGCTAGTTACATTTGGTTAAAATTCAAGCTATAAGCTACAAGTCAGTACTGTTTTGCTATATTCATTCATCTATTCATTTATTTGAGACTTTCATAGAGCATTTCTAGGTATATTTGTTTTATCAAAATCTAAAATTAACGAGTTTGCTAAACGGTTAATTATACAATTTATTTATATATTTGAATAAGAATATTGTGTAAAGATTGTAATTAAAATTTGTTTTTAACATTCATATCTTATTTGAGCTAAAATATTAGCTGTCATCGTAGCAATTTTAAAGGTAATATATTAATTTCACATAACTACGGAGCTTTTTGCACCTGTTGTAAAAAAGTATAGTACTACGCTTTATCTAGCCTTATCAATATCTGTGTTTTTCATCGGATAGTAAATACTGAGATGTTGATAGTAGAGATTGAGCCGTGTCGTGTCAATGTGTAAACTATTATATGTAGTTGAATATTGTTGTAGGTGGCGCCTGCGCAGATAGCTCAGCACTGGGGAGAAGATTGGGTTCCGACCTTTACTAGGGACATGCAGCAGCAGAGAGAATTGGCCGAGCCCTTCAGCGATGCGTACCTGTCCGGCATGCCTCCGAAGAAACGTCGGTGCGTGAGACAATCGCGGCCGCCTACAACTCTGAACGAACTGATGGATGGTGAGTGACTGTTAAGGTAGCTTATTACGTTTAGGTTTTTCTATTAAGTTTCATAATAATAACATTTTCGACGTCGAATTCCGTTCTTAATTTATCGTGTATTTTTTTCTGTTGATTTGGCATCATTGGTTACATTATAGCTAAACAAAGTAGTTAGTAGTAGCAGATTAAGTTTATATATATATATTCTCAATGTAACAGACAGTGTTGGCGAGATATCAGAGCAGCTGGGCTCCAACTCGGAGCTTCGCACGACGTTCAGAGAGCACTTGCGCGGGCTGACGAGGACGCGCGCCACCACCGACGAAGACTACGAGCCGGCGCAGAGGAGGGCCACTACTCGCTTCCTCAGGCAGTCGTATGTACACCAGTTAACTTTAAGAACGTTTGTCTAAAAAAATGTTTTTTTATAATATCATTATAATTGTATATTTATCTTCTCGCTTGCCCGGCGTTATTAGTCGGCGGGAATAGGCATCGAGAATGTAATGAAACGTGACTTAACTTCCATTGAATTTTCTCAATGCAACGTCAGTACTCAACGTCATGCTTATAAAGGTTTTCCGAGGGAAATTGAAAAAAATATCAAACTATACTTCACCTACTACCGAGCGGTACGTGCTAAAAAAATAACGAAAAAGAAAAATTATATTCTAAAAACACAAAAAACACTCTCAAAACTACATAAGTAAAATTAAAAATTTAATTTCATACAAATTTTCAATTATATCTTATATTCAGGTCGAGAAAGCGGAATTCAGTGCAACGCACAGAGAAGCAACCCAAAAGCGAAGAATAAGGCGCATCCTCTAATGTGGGATAGCTCTATTTATATATTAAAATAAGTTTTAAAAATAATTCAGAGTGTGTGACTAACATCTACCATTTTTCAATGTCCAGTCCGGTCGACGAGTTGTGGCCTCTCTAAAGTTAGGATTTTTGAACTCACTAAGAAAAAAATCCTATAATGGCCAAAACTCGTCTATCGTGCTGTACTTATAAGTAAATGTCACTATGTTCTTACTGTAAAGATTAAACTGAAGTGTCTATTTGGTTACCTGTTTTATGAGATATGTCGTCTAATATGTAGAGATGCACATACATATGCAGAATAGCTAATAATACGAATGGGTATTATTAATTATTGTCAGATATATTGTAAACATAACTAATGAAAAATTACGATCTGTACAATGTTGAAGTGAAAACTGATAAATAAACATGTGCATATAATAACAACACAATAATAGCTATATAAAAATCTGTTAATAAGCGACCTCTGCTTAATCAGTCACGGCGACCTATTTTTTTTTATTTGTGAAAATTGTGAAATAAGATTATAATTAATTATAGAAATAATAATAAATGAAACAGGCGATTAAATCGACACTAAAACACATTTCAATACAAAATGGCCTTAATTATTGAGCTTTCAGTGAAGTCATGTGATCTTTCAGCCTCATTAATTAAAATAGATGTTTGTCCGACTTTTTTATAATATATTTTTGGATAGTTTTGTTTTTATAGTTTAATTATTTTTTTAATTATTATTATTATTATTGTGTTTATTTTTAATTTTAATGATGTGATTAGAAGTATGTGCGTACGATAAATATGTTCATTTCAATTGACCATTTTTTTTGCGCGTACGGGAACTTCCAAATTTTAATTATTTCTTTTTTAAATTCTGTAATTTTATAATCCTGTATTTTTGTAATTTTAATGATGATTTGGAATTTTAATGAAAATGATGATATTTAATTTATCTATTATATGAACTATTTTATTTTTTTTGATTGGTACTCTCTAACACTTTAAACTACTTAAAAAAAAAATTAACGAGCAACGGAAATATATTAGTTGCAAAGTAGCAATGGACTGAAGCATTTTAAAAATTTTGTTTAAAAAACTTTATGTATTAATAAGAAAAAAAATCAATTAAATATTGGTGTGAAATGAAATTAGGCAACTAAAAACATTCTATTAATATTTAAATAATTAAAAAAATGCATTTCAAAGCTTGCCTAGTTTCATTCACTTAGGGTTAGTAACCCCCCTATATATACATTACAGTTCAATAATATAACCAATTATTAGTTATAGAATAATTATAGTTAGCGTTATCAATGTAGAAATGTCTTCAGAATTCGGCAGAAAGTGGGGAACGGAGTGTCTCAACACTAGGTTCCCTCTGCCTATATGTTACTCTGGATACAGCGGCAAGCTGATGGATTTGATTTGATTTATTGTTATCGATGTTCTAAGCTCAATGTATGTTTGATTTGTTTTATTTACTTTCTATTTTAAGTTTTCCTCTTTCTACAGATCGCTGTATTTAATATAGCGTTCTGTAGAACGACACAGCTTTAAAAGCATTAGGTAAATGTCAAGTTAAATGTCATCTTTAATTTTTGATTTTATATTTTGATTTGTTCTATGGATTATATTAAATTTGTAAAAAGTAAATGGTATTTTATTTATCCTATTTTGTATAGCTAATTTATTTTTTGCGAAATTTTGTAGATTCTTTATCTCCACGTTGGCGGCTGGCACGTGCAACTAGCTCTTGTGTCACACGGGGTCGTGGGCGGCGGGGATCACTTAATATCATTAAAAAAACCATTAAAAAATATATTTGTAGATTTACTGTAAATGCATCGACTTGAAGTCAATGAAAATAAAATCAATTTTTATTATTAAATTATTTAAATGTTGATATTATGTCGAAATATTAGTAGCCTAATAAATAAATTTCACATAATCTCTTGTAATTTATTTCGAATAAAATAAGAAGTAGAATTATATATTTTTTTATAATTACCAATAATAATAAAGTAATAAGATTTTACGATGCTTAACGAGCACAATCTATTCAGTTTTTAAATTTCAGGCATCTTTGTTATTTAGGAAACGGGTTTGGTTAAGTACATTTCATGTTAATACTGCCATCTATTAGACTCGCAGCGAATTTTATAGGTATTATGTGACATCTCTTATATTTTTTGGCAATAACTTGACTACGGTTAATATAAGAGCCATCTTTTGTAAAACTAGTACTATTTGAATCAACTACTATATCTCTTATTAGCTTCCGCCCGTCTATTTATTTAGACAGAAAGTGTACTGTGTCTGTGCAGAGGGAATCTAGTATTAAGACATTACGTTCTCCATTTTCTGCTGAATTTTTCGGGTCATTGAGTGTTGACTGAGGGAACTCGACGCCTGGATTTTGCTTTGGTGCCAGAGCGAAGAAATGAAAATATTAAGAAATACTACTAGCAACATGTGACAGAGTTGTATATAATAAGAACTTCCATATATAAACAACGTTTATTCTTTTAATTTTCGTGGGCTAAATAGGTAGAGAATCAGCTTCACACAGCAGGGTAGGTAGAGGGAAATTAGTGTTAAGACACACCATTCCCCACTTTCCGCCAACTTTTGGAGGCATTTGGTATTTGGTGACTTTCAGGATTGATACAATATTGTAGGTTTTATTATTTTGTTAGTATAAGGTATTTTTCTTGGTAACAAGGTAGAGCAGTAGATATTTCGAGACAAGTGAAGATCTCTCTGATTTCCTACCGTTCTCTATTTTTCGCTCGATCGACATATTTTATGAGATCAGATAGTACTTTTAAATTTATTTTGCAATTTACTTTGAATACTAAGCCATGTTTCGAAATTAAAGAGTTGAATCGTGAACTTCTATTTTAATTCTCTCGATTCCCTCTCGGGGAATGAAATAATCATTAAAAATTCATTTCTACGCTCTGGTAACGAGACAAAGCGTGGCGTTGAATTCCACCACCCAACAAACAATACCCGCTATCTACAATGGAATAACAAAATAAAACAACACATTGGATTTTTAAATTTTTTATTCATTTCTACTTCCACGTATACACAGATCGAGTGACAACAAAATATATCTATCAAGTTAAAACATTCAATAATATATTCATTTATTTATTTGACTAAGTACAATTATATATTTGCGTAATGGTAAATATTGATAATTAATTTATATTTCTAAACATTTTTGCATAAATCTCTTCATATAGTTTAATAATTAACATGTGACATCAAAACTACTCAAATATGTTATGTAGAGAGTTAGTTTTTACATAGATCTCTTCACCACAATAAATATTAATATATAGGATCCACTAATATTTATTTTGAACGACAAATTGATTCTATGAGAAACGGTTAACCGTTAGATACATTAACATTCAGATACAGATAATTTAATATTTGTTTAAATATGAATAAACTTTGAATAGGGGGTATGGAACCTAGTCCGCTGGAGACATTACACTAGTCGTCATTAATTTCATTGGCGAAAGTGTAATATCTTCACTGTATATTTAATAATTTGTTTGAAGAGAGTAGAGTGACAAGTTTATATCTACATATTGTCAGTGACGGGTGAGTTTAAAGCTTTAGGTTGTATTAGTAAAGAGATATAAATATATATGTGTATAAAGAAAACTCTCCTAAAAATAAAAAAATAATAATAAGAAATAGAGTCTACAGTAGTCTCGTAAGCTCACATCTTAGATTAAAAGAGGCCCTCGCTTTGAGCGTCGGGGCCTAGAGAAAATATAGTTGACCACTACGCGCGTAGACCGTAGCGGCAACTCCGAGTAGAAAGAGATCACAAGGTAGCACATTCAAGTCTTACAAAGTTATTTAAATATATTTAAAGAGAAAACTTTTGAAAAGGGTAAGAGAATATTCGTGTATATATAAATATGTATACAGTATAAGTAACTGCCACAACCGTCAGAAGATAGAGGCATATAATACGTACGAAAATGTTAAATGAAAAATTTTATCGGTTTTTATTTATTTTAACTGTTACGTAGGCACAATACCTTATGACATTAGAGTAGATAACTACTTCTAATTAAAGTCGATCTAGTTAAAGTAAAATTTTGAAATATATACATAACAGATTTATTGTTGCAAACTAATAAGAACATCATCCCACAAAAACCTTAACTACATCACTTTGCGCTTACGCTTACGCTTACGCTTAGACGTTTTACATGGTAGATCTCGTTTTAGAGAATGTCCGCTCCACCCTCATTATTAAATATATTTCATTCATATACTATGTCATATATATTATGTACATATAAATTTTATATAATATATTAGTATATTATAATTATTATATAATTAAAATAAATTATATAGATTATATGTAAAGATCAATAACAATGAAGGCAAAAAGTTACTTTGAAAGATTCACAACGTCATTACATTATAGTAATTATTTATAAATATTATAAGAAAGTCTTAAATATCGAGCTATACGGTATATTCCTATTTCTCACTTTCTGGACATTCTTAACCTAGCATCGTACGATGTACAATGAATCCTTCTAAGCTTCACTTCAAATAAAAAACTAAAGGATATTAATATCAACATTAATTAACTTCAATTTTATATATTTTAATTCATGAAAAATATAGTTAATTCAGTAAACTAGAAATTTGGGTTCGATACAAAACGTATAAATAATATTAATTTTTGTTTTAGACGGTGAATTTATAAAATTATCATAACATTAATATACGGAGGACCGACAGACAATTTTACATTATATGAAAATTTAATAATACGAAATAAAAAAGACAAGAGATCTAAAACTTAAGAATATCTTAAAAATCACAGACCGTTTACTAGATAGTATAGTTTAATGAGTATGCTTGGTGACCTGGTCATGTCCATCTTCCTACATTCAAATCTCTTTCAAGCCTAACTCAGTCAGTTGACTGTTAGGATAGTATATTGTAGCGGTGTCTGTTTGTATTTTAAAAGCCAATTTGTTATTTTAAAATTTAAGTAATTTAATATAATATGAATTTAAACGCATTATATTCGTTATGTTAGTTTTTTAAATGAACTTTCTAAACACATTAAAATCACGACGATTCCCTCAAGATTTTGTAAGAAACAAAACATTGTAGGTACGTGATAGTGAGTGCAAGCGACCATATTATGTAAGATGGAGCGTGTGCAGTCAGTCGTGGTCATGCAAGACTTGGACGTCAAGTAGATTATATAATTAAATAGCCGATTAAAAGTCCTCTGAAGCGTGTACAATGATTGGTGAGTTGCGAATGTAGTCGGAATATTTCAATGTTTGGGCGGGTGGGGGAAAGTGCGGGCGCGTCTTCGACCCGCTCTTCTACTAAACGATTATCAAATACACTCCCTCGCGTTCCCTCCCTCCCTCCCTCCCTCTCTACACTCTCTACGTACGCCCGGAAAACAGCTGGTGCTGGAAGCAACCATAAACACTCATTAAAACCCAAGCCCAAGGAGATCCCGACCGAGTTATTGACGTCGCTCGACCCGGTCTCGTAATATCGTGAACTTAGGTGGTTGATCACTACTTATATTTCTTCAATTTTAATTTAACGAAATAAATGTAATTTAAATTTTTGACAAATTTAATCGAAAACAATATACATTTCCAATATCTTATAAAACAACAATTAAATATGAAATTAGTACACAATAGAGTCGAATAACGCTAATAATTCAATACTGGGACATGGTGGTCGCGACCCTCGCAGTCCGCACGGAGGCTACGACACTAGTCTACCTATAGAGCTACCTAGCTACACATCGCACTCACAAGCCAAAGCAAACTACGGGGATTATGAAATATATTACAATGAAATCTCACTCACTATTTATTAATGGATCGAAGAAATAACGGGATTTATATAATGATTTGATTCAATGGTACCAATGGCAAATGTGAGTGCCCACAAACAAATAAACCATAGGCTGAAGATGGTCAATCAAATGTGACAATTAAAACAAAACAATGTTATTAATCTTGAAGGAACCTGTTATAGTAATTTGATCTGGAAATTTTTTTATTATCATTATATATAATTTAAATTGAAATCTTTTGTCGGATTGTCCACTATATAATAGCATTAATATAAAAACAATACTTTACTTTGAATATTAACATTATGGTACAAAAAGAAACAAAAATGTAAATATTATATTAATTAATATATATATACACATAGGTTTTACGTCTACTTAATATATATATATATATATATATCTTTTACTTGGAAATATAAGCAAGATTTCAGAATTACACCATGAATATGTACAAAGTGGAGTTAACGTGCATTGTATCAAGTTGTTGCTTTCTAATAAGAATAGATTATATGTAATAAATTCAAGTTTACTTAGTATAAATTTTTATTATCGAATAAATTTATATATCTGGAGCTTTTTAAGCCTGTGTTTGGCACATAACGTCAAGCCCAGCAGATGGGCTCTGATAAAATTCTCATAAAATTAACAAAAGTTAAAGTAATCTGCGTAAAATCTTCATTACGATAATACCATATCACAGCACATATACAACACTCTACTGTATAACGTCGTTTTATTTGACGTCTTTCAATACTTTTTTTTAATATTTCAAATATTTAAATTGTCTAAGTGTTTAATATAATTGGACAGTAAATGCACGTTTGCAATGTAGGAGTGATATGTCCACATTATATCAATTAAAGCTTTTCCAATACCAGGTTTTATCTTACCGCAACATACATTAGAAGTACAAAGAAAATTTAGATAGTTTCTAAAAAGCGAATCAGTCTTCATTTTGGAAACACAAGTGAGTTTTTCGTTAACAAGAATAATATATGATGGATCTCAAATGCAAACTAATGTGACGTCAACACTTGACAACTACTGAATGGGTAGTACATGAAGGGGTAGGACAGGTCTCAACCCCGCCCACTCGCCCGGCGAACTACGCTGGGGCAGTGTTTACACACATACACACGTCGTGAAGGACTTGTTATGGTTCAGATATTACGAGATAAGACTAAGAAGAAAAAAAAACAACATTATTTTAATTTTTAAACAAAATGTAGCCGCGTTTTGTATATTTCATTTAAAATACTTATTTATTTATAAATTATTTTTTTAGATAATGGTGGGAAATCCCTTACGAGTGTGTAAACATGTTTTCAAGAAAATCAGGGCGCCTTCGGTCCGCTATACTTTAAATGTATTATGGTGATATTACACGCGTGGCAAGGCTTTGCAAGCGTCCACATACACAAGTGTGTAAAGGGAGTTGTGTTCTCAATTAAATGGAGCACACGTCGTAGCGCCTGAAGGTTGTGGAGGCTTGCCGAGTATGTAAATGCACCATAACGAGTGGGTGAGATTTAACGAGTCAGAGTGATATTTAAAGAAGGGCACTTCCTGACTGCCATCGCAGTGTGCCGCAGAGCGCTGTACCCTGCAGACGTGGCGCCCTGCAATGCGCCCCAGGGCTGTGGAGCGTGCGGTGCACTACCATGGGAGCCGACCGGGAGGTGCCTTACCATGCCGCTGCTGATCTGCTGCAGGATGCCGGAGCCCTGGGAGCCGCTGAGGCACGTCGATGGCCGCCGCGAGCGGATCGACTGCATCGATGATGTCAGCAAGAACGGAACGCTCGATGATGTGTTCGGCATCGAACCACCCTACACCCATCATATTATTGTAACATCTGCCCTAACAATCAAACTTCGTTTTCGAACTCCGCATTCATTATCCCATGCAATGATAGATTATATTTTTTCTTAAAGGGAATTTCAATAGTGGCCAAGTAAGAGTGCATGCTAGACGTGTACGCACGATATGTAAGAGTAAGTACCGCAAAGGTGCCAAACGGTATTCAACAGGTGTTATTGATAAATTCTTTGTAATATAAATGGAATATCTAAGTATAATTTCTTTTTAAAATAAAAGGTTTAAGAAATAAGAGACAGTAATCGTTCTATCTTTTCTTGAAAACGAACAATTATTTCAAATAAATATTTTGGATACACTTAGTTTCAAGCATTTTTCAAGCGGTGGGGATAGAGGAAAATATAAATTTCAAAAATTATTACTTAAAATATATCTTGCCGAATTAAATGACAAGAACACGACTTACAAACTGCGTTCGTACCTAAAAATAATTGGTACTACTGCATGCCTTCAAATGTACTTATGTGGATAATTCCAGCACTCAGTGCCTATCATGAACTTACTTTCTTATGTTACAATATATTATGATAAACTAAACTACTAATTTAGCTTCAACGCACGAAGATGTTGGCCGTTACAAAAATATGACTGAGTTGAGAACTAAGACTTCAAATGATTAAGACAATTCTATCAGTCAGTGTCTCAAGTGTAAACGTATTTGGTCAACATCCTAGTGACGCTAAATGCGGTAACGGCGTAATACAGAAATCGTAACTGAACGACAAACATGTAAGAGAAAGTCGTACTCACGATCATGCTCCGTGAAAGCTGCGTAGAAGAACAAATAGCAATAGTATATGAGACAGCGTTTATCATTCGGCCGCAGCCACGAGATGAATGGAATGACGACTTTGAACTGATTCCCTTGACACTTAATAAAACATAGAGTAAGCGCTAGCAGAGTCGAGACCTCCTGTCGACTATATACTTTCATTGAGATCTGTAAGTGTTTCCACGTTACAATCTCACGAAAATCTCACGGTAATAGATAGATTGTGTTATATTATAAATTTTAAAATTTGAATACATTTTTACAATTAATTATAAAGTTATTTATTGCCAATTTTAAAGTCTAAAACACAGCATCGACGAGGATCCTTTGGGAAGTCGAAGGTAAAGAGCATGGTTGCATGGCACTGATAGCTGGGAGGTCGCCGCGGCGAAATGACAGGCGTCATGCATCGCGAGTCGGTAACAGTACAGAATGACCAGCATGCACCACTTCATTATTGTTGAAGGTTAAGTTTCCTTGTCGGCATGAAAGTAGTAGTAGCAGCGATGTGATGCAATGAGAGACATGTGACAAGACGCCAACCAGGTTCGTGCAGATGGGCGTGTGTGATGGTGATGATGAGAATGACGCGATCTCTCCCAGTCCATGTGGGAAGAAGACCCGACCACAGAAGAGAACAGTCCACATCAATGTAAGCCGGTTCAAGTTGACATTCAACATAGGATTCGGGAACACGTTGCGAGGCGGATTTGGGCGGTATACATCACTTACAACGCAATGCGAGGTGGATGGCACGGACAGGCTCGAGCCTGAGCCACCCCGCCCTCTGTATTGATGGACCTGTCAAAATAATACCGTCACCATCCCATCTTCTGCTCATAGGTACTTATAGCACGGTGATTATTGCACATTATTAAACGTGGCAAATGATATGTGTTGAATCATTAAATGAAATCATTGGTGGCAGTCAAGCGACTTACAGTGGGTGGTGATAGGTTGACAGCAGATCCTCGGCGCTCCTGTGGCCCAATACTGGAGTGGCGGCGCGTTGGTAGCCCAGTGGTGCCTCCGGGGGTGCCGCCGGGGGACGAAGCGCAAGATGGCGCAATCTTAATCTTTGGAGTCATCAGAGTGTTATCTGATAAACGGCGGTTCGGAAAAACGCTCGCGACACGCAAGAAGTTGCTGTCGTTGTTTGTGGAGTTGCTGGATCCGAAGAACCATTGTCCAATCCCTGTACCTAAAATGTTAGTAAACGTGGATTTCTCATAAAAAAACAATTGACACACAAAATATTATTTTACAAAGAGTTACACACCTTTGAAGCCTCCCACGCTGCCAGTGTTAGCGGTGGTGGTGGTCGGTGGAACAGTCACCGAGTTCTTACGAGCCATGTCCTCAGCGCTCGAAGTTTTTCGTTGCTCGACTCTCAAGTTCGGTATGTTGAATGGAGGAGCAGTGACATTGTCTGTGCTCATCTGGTGTCGAAGGGCGCGACGCTCCGGGCTCGGGGCTGCCGGGTCCGGCTTCAATTTGAGCCGTTGAGACTTGTCTATATTTTCCAGCATGTCATACAGTATCTGTATAATTGTATAGATTTTAAAATTTCAGGTAATTTTTTTTGACGCCAGTCGTGGCGAAAAGCTACAAAGTATAATATGACTGTAAAAGCGACTGGTTGTGGGTTCGATTCCCGCTCGAGGAGATGAAACTAAATATATACTAAAATAAATCAATAACATAGAATAAACTCACATAATAAAATATGTTTATTGTTTATATACTATACATACATAATTAGACGTGTGTAAAAATGTTAATAATAAATGAAGAACTTCTAAATTGAAGAGCTTAGCGAGCTAAAATTGCATCGTTGGGAAACGTCATTCAACATGGAATGCCTCCATCTAGTATTCGTCAGAAAATGGGGAAAGGAAGTATCTTCATGAGAACGGAGTGTCTTAAGCGAAAAAAAAAAATCTATGGATTTATCGATATTGATCTCAACGAATCCTTTAAATATATTGCTAGATAATGTATGACACCTAATAAGGTGTTTTATATTCATTGATTTAACATTGCACCAAATATTACTACGACAAATATTATCAAATCTATTTGTTTTATAGTGATTCTGCATATGATGTGATAGTATATATTCCATACAATATATAATGTTTTCAGCGGTAGGTCTTATTATTTTTTTTTACCTGTAAGGTACAGGGTTAAATACTACTTTTATTACTCTATACTTTCATATATTTAAATATTATGTTATTGCTTCACGCTGTAGCGTGTATAGGAGTATAGCAAGGCGCAGGGAAGCTAGTAAAAAGAGACTTCCTTCTTCACTTCCGCCGAACTTTCGAGACATTACCTTGTTGAGTGTCGAAACTCAAAGGCGCGTTTTGTCTCATTACCAGGACGAGGAAAATATATATTATAATAATAATATATTTTCCTAAATGGAAGACATCCCAGACAAACCCAACCCACAAGGTAAACTAAAAAAAAAATTACGCCCTAGCTAGTTTACTCAGTACATTTTATTAGTAAACAAGCCTCCGCCCTGCAACTAAGAGTTACAGTAAACTGTTTAACGTCTAATGCATTTTGTCTCAAGAAAATAGAGCGATAATAGAATTGATGATAACGGCGTTACTGTCCTCCGGATCGGTGCTGATCACATCACATTTCACGGAACAACGGACGACCTTTTATTATGAAGCTGTCTGTATAAGAAGAAGAAAATCATGCCACTTTTTATAACCGTGAAAATTAAAAGTTTCTTTTTATAGTAACTTCCAGTATGTTTATTTTTACAGGTCCATTATTTTTATATACAAGAACGTAACGCGATCGACGGATCAGCGTTTGTCAATGGGTAGAGGAACTCCAGTATCATTTTATCCCCATGTTGGTTCAGCGGTGGTCAGTCGTTCTGCAGATATAGCGTGATTTTTTGGGAAGACCATGAATAAGTATATTCTTGAAGAAAATTTACTAATACAACCCGATTTTTTGATATATTCCAAAAGTAGGCCTTTTGTATGACACAATAGTTTCAAACTATCGGTATATAAATCTTATAATCTACTAAGAAATATTTTGGGGCTATAACTTAAAAAAATAAAAATCTAGTGATTTCGTTCCAGAGGTAATTTTAAAAACAAACTTGAGATGTTAATTAATATGAAATTTGATGAAAAACATATTCACGTGTTTTGTGTTCCAGATAAACATATATTTCTTTGATACTAAGAACTTTACAAGGTCATTTGTTTAAGTGCGATGAACAGTAACTGCACACTTCCACTTTGGGTTCCATTTTGGGAACGAATTGTTCTCTAATCTGAGACAAAGATTCGCGTTAAGTTCTGCCATTGGACACCTAAATTTTAGAAAATTGGGTGGTGTATGAGGACCGGAGTGTCCTAAAAGTAGGTTATCTCTGTCTACCCTGCTATACGCGGAATACAGCGTGAAACTGAAAAAAAAGTAATTTAATTCTGGACTTACTTCCATTAGAGTCCCAAATTGGTCTAGACTCAAAGATGGATTGATAGTCTGCGGGGCGAGGGACGGTATCATTTTTGTGGCCATCACGTTGGTCGTGAGTGCAAACTTCCTCTCCAGAAGCATCGACTTGTACAGTTCTGTAATAAAACATATTTTAACCGGTATACTAATATTTCATTCTATAAGAAATATCAAAGAAATATATCACAAATTCGCATTAAATTATTTGCAATTTCGCAGCACAATCGCATTGCTTTAATAAAATTATATTGCTATGTACAATTTATAACAATAATAATATTAAAAAGTATGAAATGGAATATATATATATATATAATTGCCTTTTTGCTCTAACAATGGTAAAACATCTATGTACTCACTGACAACTCGTGTGATAATATCAGGATCGGTTAGTCTCATGGAAAGGAGAGTGGGAATTACTTCTTCCAATATGTGGTTCCTTTCCAGACGAAAGAGAACTTTCTCGAAAAATCCGAGTATTAAACTGATGACCTTCACATCACTTTGGTTCTTTTCTAGTAAAATTTTAACTTTGCCCAGTACAATATTGTGCAACGCTCTGTCTGTTATTAACTCTGATATGTTTTGGATGGCAATAAGAGACGACGTCTGTAAAAATGTGTATGTTTTATATAAGTTTCAGGCTGCATCCCGCATACAGCAGGATAGCAGGATAGGAGCTATTGCGTATTTAGTGGCGGAACGCAACACCGCGCTTTGCCTCGACACCAGAGCGAAGAAATTAAAATATAAATTAAAATTAATATTTAACTTCAAGCATGTTCTACATATTTTTATAAAAAGATAAGGCAGTTATTGTTCTTAAAGATAGGACACTGGGTTAATTTTGAATAAAATGTATAAATTTAACTATTGTTACAAATAATAGATTTAGAATAGATTAATTTTGCAAAAAAATGTATTGTGTTTTAAAGCTTCTGTATGAAATGAACTATAAGTATTATCTTATACATTATGTAAGTGGCTTAATGTAGATACAATCTTGTATATGGAAGAGTGCCATCTTATAATGGCTGTATTCAAATAGTAATATATTCGATTTGGGCAGCAAACAAATCCCATCACATTACCAACATTAATAAAACAATCAAACCTGAATGCTATTATTATTATGGTCCATTGCATTATACAGAAGCGGCATCATTTCGTTGTTGACGTCCTCTCTGGTGCACTTCCGCATGACAATGTGCAAGTTCTCCAGCAGAGTGATGGCCGCCTGTTGAGTCTTTGGCGAGTTCATCACGTGACCGAAGTCCACCGTCCTACATGTAGTAATATAGTCTTTGTACTTTATTTTAATAAAAACTTATAAATATATTTTAAAAATAATCTTAGGAATCATAAATGTTAAAAGATAGTGAGTAAATAAAAAAAAAAAAACAATGAATCTACCCAGGAGGCCTCCCGACCTCTACTTTCTATTCGATTAATCTAAATCTTTTACAACCACTAATATAAAATACATCCCATATTTCTAAGTCGATGAAGCAATACTAAAAAAAAAATAAGTATAAATATATTTTTTAAAATTACGCTACACTTCCATGTTTCCAAAAAAAAAAGTCCCACTACTAACCTTAACGCAGGTAAAACGTGTGAAGCAAACTCCTCAGGAGTCGCCTCATTAGTCATCCATATAACTGGTATTAGTACCGCTTCTAACGTCTCTATACATCTTATTTCAAGTTGCAATACGGGCCACACGTGCTGCCACCGCAGTTTCTGGAATTGGGTTAATAATTCAAACCACTTGCCACCATTCACTGCTAGAATATTTCAACACTACGAGGTGGTCGCAGCCGCCAAAAAAAAAATTATATAGCTGTGGTTGTCGTCGCATTACAGAACTTTCGCAAAAATATGCATATAATCAAAATAAAACATCGACTGTGAATATTGGAAGAGCATTTTTCATTATTGTTTAACTTATCTTGTAAAAAAATAATTTAGAACAAACTTTAAACATAACAAGTTCTTTGATTTTCACGATTATTAGATTTCATTTAAAATGAAACTATTTTTACCGGATTAATCGCGTATATTTAGGATTATACATTTTAGGAAACCCGACGTTTAAAAGGAAAGTCCGTGGTCACGGACTACTGCAAAGTGTGCTATAGTTTCATTAAAAATAACTTTAAATATATTTACATATACAGTAAAAGTCAATGACAAAGATAGTAGTATTAGATAAATACAAACTACAATGAAAGTAAGCAGAACAAGCAAATACTCAGAAGGCAAAACTAAATGCGGTTTGATGTCGATGGAGCAGTCTATTAAGAATATTTGTAAAAACTCGTAACTTACTACGTTTACGTTGCATAAGCTCAGAGGGGTTAAATAATCAAATAAAACAATTTTAAACAAAAATAAAATAGTAATTACTCGAAGATTGAGAAAAAATTAAGTGAAAGTATAATGTTGGTGTCTGCTTTCTTTACTATAGAAAATCGTGTAGCTTTAAAATAGCTACGAAAACAACAGGTGGCAGATACATAATAAGTAAGAAGAAAATATCCTCAGAAGATTGACCTTCAATATATATTTAAAGTAGACGGAGGCACTTAGCTTAGCTCAGAAGTTAATAGAAAAATATTTTGAAAATAACTTTTCAACCTGTTTCATTTTAATAGGGAATAGACTATATCCTGGGATGGGAATGATTTTAATGGACGAATTGATTTTTTTAACGTTTTTTCAAGATGATGAAGAATGATGGATAAGAGAAAAGAGCACGCTTCGTGCTTGATATCGTTAAATAACGAATAAAGAATAATAATGTTAATAAAATTAATGGTCATATTAATAATTAATTAATTTGTCGTGATAAAATAAATAAAATGATAATTGTAAAAAAAAATAATTGTAATTTTTAGTTGGTAACTTCGGGAATTGGGTTGAGTCTCAGGACGTAAATGCGGTTGACGCCTATAATTACGGTTACGCCAGACTTGATTAGCCGCTTTTTGTGATATTTAAGAACCTAAAGACAACATAAAACACATTCAATATATGCAAACATGTCAGAAAAATAATTATTATAAAACTAGACAAGAGATATATCCCTTCATTATAATGATATATTAATAATCATTAGTGGAAAAATTTCACATATAATCAAAATATTAATAAAATTTTTGGTTTAATCTCCATGCACCTATGACTTAATTAAAAATCACAAAAATAGACTAATCTGGTCTTCGGTACTAACGACATATTTACTTTAGTCCGATCTCTCAATATTTTTTTTGTGCTCTCTGATAGTCCCAATAAAAATTAATTGTCAAATAGTTACAGTATATCGCATGGCATATTGAATATTAATCAAATCGCAAGGGCAAGTTTGTAGCTTCTATACTATTATTTTAATAAAATATAAGAATTTCATGCTTTAAGTTTCTTCTCGATTTTAATAAAGTCAATTTCAATGGGCAATTCAAAGTAATCGATTCTATAAATCAATATTTTTTTATTTACATACTATACGACATTTTTGTTTATAATATTTCACAAAATTTAGGTGTTTTATATTATTATGAAATATTTCTAAACTTTTGTGACAATATTGTCTACATCTTTCTTTATTTACATTAAACAATAAAAGCGATTTCCTAACAAGGCACAAATTTATAAGCGAAATTACTTTTCAAGTCAATTCGAACTTTGTAACATTCCCCCCTCTTGCTAAGTTACCGGAAATAAGATACTTGAAAAAAATGCTTTATAAATAGCAGAATAGGGTTTGCCTTTGCCAATTTAGAAGTGATTCAAATCTGAAATACTTTTAGTTATAAGAAGAACGCCAATCGGCAGAAAGTGGGGAACAATAGGTTCCCTCTGCCCTGCTGTATGCGTGAAGCTGATAGAAGCTCTTTTACAATTGATAATTATGAAAAAAAATACGTCTTGACGATCAAAAAATTATGACCCCACGTAAATATCATAATATTTTGTGAATATTGTAAAAACTCCCAAAGTGAACAAAATACTAACTACGTACCTAATAAAATTTGATACGACCTGGAAATTATTGAACAATACAAAAGAAAAAACCAAATCAATCGTTCTGCAATTGACTTTATTCTGTAAAGGAGAAGTATACGTGATATCTAAAACATATAATATATAAAAAAATCACATAACAATATTCATAGCATATGAGCATATTTCTTGTTACCTTGGGTATAAAAGGCAGTGCCTCTATTAGTGCACTGCGGTAGAAGTGGCTTTTTTGAGCGGGATCCTTCATGGTGATCACATCCAGGAACTGCATTGCCTGAATTGCGGGCTCGCTCTGGCATCTATTAACATTCGCGCCAATTTTTTTGCTTTTAATACCCCCTTTTTTTAAATTACCTTGTTGTTGTTTTTTGATGCTTTGCGTAATATATATTTATTAATGAAAAACTATTGTTTTTTTCTATATTTAGAAAAAAATAAATAAGACAATGTGACAAAGAAAATAATAAAATAAAGGTCAAGTATGAAAATAAAATATAAATTAACAACATATAGAAAAATGTTCCAAATATTATACAGTTAAAAAATCGACTTGTCACAGAACCTGCAAAGATTATAAAAAGTATATACGTTGATCATATTAGCTAGATGTTATTGGAAATTATTTTTACTCTATAATGTTAATCGATAAGTTCAAAAAGTTATAACTCAAAAATATGAAGCTTTCTGAAAGAACAAAATATAAATATATAATAATGAAAGAATAAGGATTGATATTACTTAAAGTAGTTGATTAGAGGCAGTAGCTGAGTAGACGGCCTTGGATGAGGATCGCGTGAGAGCAGACGCTGGACAGCCTCCTGCAACCCTACCGGTATGCGGGGCAGGATCTGGTTTACCTGAATGTCTAGCTACAAATAGACGAATTTATACAAGTTATTTTACTTTACAAAAAAAAATATGTTTCTTTCAAACGAGTGGAAAAAGATTGAAGTGTTAGCATTGTGCTTCCCTAAGTATATATTTATATACTTATACTAATCTGTAGTAAATGGTGTTGGCGTTACATTTATATATATATTTTAAATTATTCTTTTATGTACATGTATGTATGTGCACTGTTTGTTTACCCCGATAAACTAAAAAAAACGCAATAAAATTCGTTATCTAATATGATATCCACGTTCCTCCATTCTACGCATTATAAAAGTAGGAAAATATTGAAAATTATTCATAATATTATTATAAAATCGATCATTACTTAAATTATTCCGATAACGCAAACCGACGTAACGCAAAATCACATCAAATACCAGTTAAAGCACTGACAAATTGAGAATCCTATTCTATATTGAAATTGGTCAACAAAAGGCTTAATAGAATATTAACTGGACAGCATGAACTAACTTCTAACTAATTCTCTCCTTTCTTTATTTTATAAATGCCCGATGTTCTAATAATGATTCTAATAATGTTCAATTCTGTAATTTAATGAAGAATTATACAAAAGTATTTATACTTACGCATTCAATCTGCCTCAGATAGAGCACAGGGTTATTGTTGGCCTGCAGGAGTGGCCGGCCATGGTTGAACAGCGCGCAGATGATCAGTCCGAGAGAGAACATGTCCGATAGTATGTTGCAGTGTGCATTCAATTGCACTTCGGGCGCTAGGGAGAACATCCACTTGATATTAATTTAACCAATTCGTGGTCTCCTGGTGTCTACTACACTAGGAATATTTGAATAATATGCAGCTGCAACTGAGCTGTGCTGTATTACTACACTATATAGATTGTAAGATCAAATATGCTATTACATGACACCATGATAATGATGGACTCATAAATGGGGATCCGTTTCCTCGGAGTAAGCCAGTTCTTTGCCATGCTGGTTCATGTTGGCAAACATCTTGTTCGGATGAGTACTTAGATATTGAGAAGGATTCACAAAAATAAGATATACTCGTATCATACAAAGTTTGACATTAAAATAATATAGATTTAGACCAAGATTAGAAATAAATAATTAAAGTACATTAAGTACATTCCCGGTTGCTCTTTCAAAAATCTAACTATTGAATACTATTGACCGAACAATTCAAGACTATTTAAGTTTTATACGTATTTCATTGTAACACCACATACTTCTACTCGACGTAATATTTAGTTATAATAATTATATAATTTATAATACAATAGAATTTGAAGTAACTTACCCAAGTAGTCTAGGCAGGGTTGGCAGATTTTTGCGATCTTGATGGACCACGGCGGTACGCTTACCACATCAGTGGGATCTGGGCCGATGATGGGCTCTGTAGACAAAGAGAAAAAAATTACCATATATTTATATATAGAACAAAGTGTCTTAGTACTCTTAGGCTTTCTCTGTAAATACATCGCTTGATCGCGGATAGTCTTAACACTACTAAGTTCCATCTCCCTAAGATGGAACTTAGTAGTGTTAAGACACTCCGTGTCATGAAATTCTCCCTCTATCAGGTTGTCTTCTTGGTGTAATAATTAAAACAGCAAAGTTTAAGAGTGGACACGTGTGATTCTCAAGTTGTACAGGCAATAACCAAAAATAATGTTAGGAGACGGTAATCATAAGACAAACAAGTAAAAATAAATTATAATATCACATACTCATTGTGCAACATTGCAATTAAATTATAACAGGCGTTTGGCCTGAACACTCCGTTCCCCACTTTCTGCCGAATTCTGGAGGCATTACGTGTTGAATGGCAGATCTCAACGCCGCGCTTTGCTTCTACACCAAAGCATGAAGCCACTACAGACAGCTGTGTATTATCTTTTTACTAATATATATATATTGTATCATTATATTACCTCATATATATTATGCCCAGAATTTTTATACCTCATTTGTACCGAGTTGTTTATATAAAAAAAATCTATTCCATCTATTTTCATATACTTATTTCTCTGACACACTGACATGCCCCTATACTCAATTTATCCAGGTGACAGGCACCAGGTCAGTGTGATGTTATACTGAGGTTAAACGACCGTGGGTTACGTGATAGAATTATTATATTTAGATGTTAATAGGTATATTTCGTAATTAAAAAGTAGTAAAAAATTACATAATGTACATACGTACATACATACATAGTACATGTTCATAATATCTTCTATTTTTTTATAATACGTTATGAAAATATAAAGTGACCGGCCTCTAACTTATAATAAGAAAATATAATCAAATAGATCATATATAGTAGAGGCAAAGTGCGGCGTTGAGTTCCGCAACTGAACAGGCAATGCTTCCAGAATTCGGTGGAAAGTGGGTAAGTGGGTAACATCATGGCTGTTCCCTCTGCTTATCTTGCTGGGTGCGGGATACAGCGTGAAGCTGACATTTAATCATTAAAATCAAAAGATCAATATAAGAAATTAGATCTCCAAGGAGTGAAACAAAGTGACATACGAGTAAAAGTTGGTGACTTTAATGTGAATAAATATGAGAAGCCTCATAATATTGAATAGATCGTTTTATGTTCATTCAAAGCACAAAAAACTTATATAAATAAACCCATAGCGATGGTGTGTAGTCAGGATACTTCCCAAATACAATAAAAATAACATTTAAAAACATCTTATATAATGCACTATAAAATAGTGTTTTATAATCAAGATAAAGTTATAATATAAAACTGCCGCACGCGTTTGTATAGTGTCAAGCACGAGCTAATATTATTATACTTTCGCGGAAGTTGGCTCCAGGGAGCAGTCATTAAGTAATTATAGCACCTGTTGCTCTCTATTTACTTTCAGTTTTATAAAAACCGTTGTGGCGCAGCGGCACGGCATTTGATTATTAATACCACGATTGCGGGTTGGATTTCCTTTCGAGGGAATCAATAGTTTCTCGTTGTGATTACAAGATAAAGCGCGGCGCTGAGATCCGCCACGCAGCACTCTATATCTTCAATCGGCTTCACGCTGTATCCCGCACACAGCAGCGGGAACCTAGTGTTAAGATACTCCGTTCCCCACTTTCTGCGAGGCATTGCGTGTTGAGTGGCAGAACTGATCGCCGCCCTTGGACTCGACACCAGAGCGAAGAAAATGGAAATATTAACGTACAGAAATATTTTTCTTCCTCGAGTGGGAATCGAACCCACTACCGTAGTGTTTACGGGCGGCACCCTTGTGCCACTGTGCCACGACGACCTTGAACCCACATAATAATATTAATAATATCAGTTCAGTTAATTATTGTAATTTTGTACTATCCGTACATAATTACTTCAAAAATAGCTAAACGTTATAATGACGTTGGCTTTATAGACTACAAAAACGACGAGGGAGCCAATAAAAATATCTTCATATATCTTTTGCGGTTGAACGTAACGATAGCTTGATTTTTTTCGTTGTAGCGACATCTATCAGACGACATGTTTCGACAAAATCAGAAATTCAATAAGTAATAAATTGGAATATAACATAAATGTTTTTTTTTTAATGTAAAATTAATTAAATATTATTTGAAGCTTGTTGTGGCGTATTGGTACAAACATGTAATTGTAAACGCGACAAGTTCTGGGTTCGATTTCCTCTCGGGGACATGAAATATTAAATTCAATTTCTTTTCACTTTTTCACTTCTTCGCACCACCTTTCAAGTTCCGCCATTCAGCTCACAATGCCTGAAGATTTACGTGAAAACTAGAAAACGGAGTGCTTGAGACTAGGCCTCCAGGGCTGACTATGAAATAAGCTTATTTCAATCCTCCACCTCGGAAAACAGTGTTTGAATGAAAATCTCCTGTACCAAGACTTTGTAAGTTGGTTAACGTATAATAATAGTATATGGTGACATATTTGACATTAGTGCTGATTCAACTAGTAAAATGCCATTAATACTGTCTATCTCAATGTTATTGGATGATAAAATTGTGAATAATTTTTAGTATTAATTAGAGTATGTTTAAGTAATTGATTAAAAATTAACTTTCGAATAAGCTTTATCACGCATTATTCAAAAAAATGTAATTACGAGTAGGTATAGCAATTACTATCTAAGCATATATTCTTGCTTGAGGGAACCTAATGCCAAGATTTTAAGTTTCGTTGAGCGGCGGATTATAAATCAAGTTAGAACTTAGCATGTTCATATAAAAAAATATATGTAATTTATTTCTGAATTATTTTGAATCTACAACACTTTTGTACAGATTGAAAATGACGCTTACGTATATCACAACTTTAATTATACAAGGAAGTAATACAGTAAAGTAATTCACGTTCAATAGAATAAATAATAATAATACAGGAATAATTGTAAAGAAAATGAACTAACAATATATTTAAATGTAGTTTTATATCTTTTACTTTGAGTATTCTCAATAAATAGCTTTGGGCATGCAACGTGATTCTATGAGGGAGAATGTGACTTTTAACGAGATGGTTGTAAATTCGGCAAAGAATAAAGAAAAAAACATCTAAGTTCAGTAAAAATTAGTGAGCCCTCATTCCCTGGGAACAATTATTATGAGAATATTCTTAGAAATCTCTGGTTACACAAAGCATGGCGTTGAATTTTCACTACACCACGGAACGTCTCAAACTCAGGTGGCAGGCGGCGGTATTGAAGAACGTGTGAACGTGAGTCTCTAGATATTAACTTGCCACCACATACATTGACTAAAATTACCTTGGAAGATGTTAATAAAAAAAATACCTACAAAACTTTATTAAATTGTCAACTTTTTTCGAGTAACCTTTCAGTGAATTACTTAATTTTAAAATAATAGAAAGCTTCTACAACCAGTTATTAAAAATTCAAATAGTTTTAGATATATTCTAGATTTATAATTTCGTTATATATTAGTTATAAACAAATTATTTACCTTATTAACTTAATATAATGTTGTCCAAATTATAATAATGGTAATAAAAAGTACGGGTGAATGAGCGAAGTAGAATTTCATTACTATGTAATGAATGACGTTGAGTAAATAAAATTTATTTATCATTTGTTGTATAAATACACAAACACTTGATGTATAAAGTTTACAACATTATCAAGAGACGACAAATAAATAAATGTAGCAATAAGTTAAAATATTTATATGTTCTAGCAAGACATTTATGTAATTTTCTCAATAATAGGTGAAATGTAAAAATAATTAATTCATATTGAGATACATAGATGAATCTGCCTCTAAATTTATGTTTTTCAAATTTTTGAACAGTAAAGGTGATAGGTTGTGGGTTTGATTCCCATTCGAGGGAGTAAAAATATTTTATTGTTTAACTTGTTCGCCCGCAACGTTGAGTTCCGCCACTCAATAGGCAATACCACCAGATTTCGGCAGTTAAGTGGGCAATGGAGTGTCTTAACACTACGTTCCCTCTACCTACCCTGCTGTGTGCAGGATAAAAGCTAAATGCTTAGCTAATATAATACTTTTCTGATGGTTCAGATAGGTTTCAGATTCTATGTATGTAGCAAAATGAAATGAGCGTATACATGATTTCCCCATAGGAAACTCCTAAATTGTTTTCAACGGCCACACTCTATTTTTATATAATATACATTTATATTATAAAGGTCGCTTTTACTAGACGCTATTATAGTACAGTTGGGCACATTCAAAATTACATGTTTATATTTTTTTTATGAGAAGTTATATTTGTATTGTGTCATACTAATGCCATAGGTGGCATAGCAGCTATTAGTATGACAATTATGCTACGTTATTTTTATGTATATAACTAAATGAATAAGTGATTTGCATATTTAATGGCTATTTAGTATTTGTTCATGGTAGGTATGAAATATCTCAACTTCACGCTGTATTCCGCACACAGCAGGGTAGGGAGAGGGAACCTAGTGTTAAGACATATTTTATAATACATATTATATATATATATATATATATATATATATATATATATATATATAATACATTTTTTAAGATTAAATTTTAAATTTTGTTCATATTTCTTAAGCTACAACCATTCTAGGTGGTGATCGCTGGTCTTTATGCAGCGCGCGGTAACATCTTATTTACATAAGTGAGTTTCATTTCAATCGGTTGGTTAGACACGCTGCTCGTTGCGAGTCTGATCAAATTGTGTATAGAGCGAGAGTGAGGCTAGAAACTAGCGATTGTAGGGAAGGGCTACTAATGCTATAAGAATCAACGTTTATAATTTAAAGGTTAACTATCTAATAATAAACCTTCGCTCAGGTCGTAAATTGTGCATCATATATCGTGCTGGATCAAAAGAGAGAAGGACGGAGAAAATGAGGACAGTTCAATGAAGTGAATAATATACTTACACGTATTCCGTAACAAATAAAGTATAAATATATTTATTGGTGGTGGCGATGGGGTAGGCAGAGAGATGTTAGTGTCAACACATACCGTTCTTAGCTTTCCGACCGAACACGAGACATTGCAGCATTAAGTTACGGACTGACGTCCTCTCATCCCCGAGTGGAGGTCGAATACACAATCACGATTATTTACAATAAGATGCTGACCCACTGCGCTAAGATAGATTCATAAATTAGTATATATAAACAACATAAAATATAATCTTTTAGTCCAAATTTTATTATTTTTATTATTTCAATTACCACGCTAACCAACTAACGTTCACAAATTTGATTATAGTTAAGTCAAAAACGCCGGGAATGCTGTTAAACGTACGCCGTAACGACATCGTTTGAAGCCAGTTAATTTAGAATTTACATTGTAATGGAGGATATACTCGTATGTATCTATGTATATTAATTTAAATACCAACATATTAAGCTATATGTTCTATTGTTTTTCCTATGTAAATTATATATATATATAATTTCACGTACACGTTACACATATTATGGTGTGTAATGTGAAGCCGAAAAGTATTCTATTATATGTTAAAATTCAAGTATCATCACAAAATTCATTGAGTACTACATTCTAGAATTCTTGTCATAGTATGTCTTTTGTGAGCAATCAAAGCGATAGTTGTAACTTGCTTTGAGAACAAAGAGGCGTTATTGTCTTTAAACAATGTTGAACAAATAATAGCAGTGAGACGGTCTTTTATAAGTTCGTCACAGAATATGTACCGGCTTAGAAATTTCCTACATACGTATTTAAGAATTTCTGTTAACATTATAATTTGGCGTTATTGCGACTGCGTTTACGCTTTTGGGCTCAATTTTGCGCTTTTAAAAATGTACACACCGCCGCCCAGTCTTCTATATTACACCGCCGAAATTTAAGATTTAATTTAATTTAACCCTAAATCAATTACACTACCGCTGGATTGCTGTAATTTAAGTTCATGTTGTTAGATGTCGCGAACAAACACTTTCAGTCCTCATACTAAAAGTTTTATTAACTCCAGCAATATTCTTGGTAATTAAAAATTTGATGCCCGTTTTTGATGTAGCCTTTAGAAGGAAATTTCTATGGTATCAACGTATTGTTATTATATTTTTGCCTTTGACCTTGAAATTATTTAAATTAATTGGTAAGAAATTGTAAATTATGATTGCTTTATTTCTACTCACGCCTTTGATTGGTTTTAACTTTTGTAGTATAGGTAAATTCATTTTGCGTCATAGTGGAGTAAGTTATTGAAGAAATACCGTTTAACTTAAATATACCTGAAAATGTCCTTATAACATATGTATATCTTACAGTTATGTATTTAAATTAAGCTTTTGTTTCATATAAAGTAAGATTTTATTCAAGAATCCAGAGGCTGTAGTTGTAAAAACGGCACTTAAAGTGTAGTAAGTATAGTAGCATAGTAGAATAAGTATAAGTGTAAAGGCACTCCGATCAGCACTTTCCACGGTATGCGCCACGACCGGCCTCGTTAAATTAAATTTTTAAGGATATAAATAAAATTTGTGCCACTGTTTTTCCCTTTATACATTCTTATTTAATTTAGTTTTAGATAATCGCTACTTAATCGCTAAAATTAGTGGTTCAAATTCGTAGATGTTATTTTTGAGCAATTAAACTTACACCGGATGAGTAAGTCCTAATTTTTTTATTCATTACTATATGAAACGGTGAGTAGAAATGTAATCTTTTAATTTTTTTGGACATGAACAATGCAAACGAGCTTTCGGTTCACCTGATGGAAGAGATCTCCGTCCTATGAAGCACCAGAGAAGCTACAGGTGCGTTGCCGGCCTTTAAGGTGGAGAAAGACGCGCTTTTTGAATGTACCCATGTCATAAAAAAATAAATAATATATAACTAACTATGAGTAACATAATTCATAAGAAACATTGTCACTAACGCACTTACACTATATGGATGTTAATCTGAAATAAATTATTTTATTTATTTATATCGACCTGGAAACACTGCCGCGAGTAGCCTATTCCACAGTTGCGTGGCATCTGCAAGGAAGTTCCTACGAAACCGCACAGTAGTGGAGTGCCACGTGTCCAGGTGATGTGGATGATAGCTTCATTTATAATGTACTGTGCGGTTAGAAAATTCGGCGGCAGGTCAATCAGCTCTCCAGTACACTCCCCATGATAAATGCGGTAGACAAAATATATATAAATGAAGCGCCGCTATGGCCTCGTTTTAAGTATATGTCGTACGCCACACTTATGGGTTTGACCCCCATTGAAGGAGATTTTTTTTATTTTTTTAATCTTTAAAATAGACAGGATCCCTACCTAAATCGGATTGAAACATATCAATATATTCTCCGTCTTTCTCGTATAATAAAAAAACCAGTGAAAAAAAAAAAACAACTAATATACAGTTATGCAAATAAAAACACGTTCTTTAATACCACTCATACGTTTAATACTTGATTTTACCTGTTAGTATTTCGATTCCGCCTACCGCCACGTTTACTGCCGCTACGAGCAATAAACTAGCAAGCCCCTAAATTTATTGTTTTCAGTTTAGCCGCTGCGACCTGGGTTTCATTTTATGAAAGTACTTCCTGTGAGTTATTTAGTTCTTCTATTAAATAGTTTATGTATATGATACAACCCATATATATGTACATATAATGTATGTACTACATTTTATAATTATTACAGTTATCAGATATATGAAATTTTATTTTGTTTTCAGAATAATCCAATATATATTTGCTATGAATATATTCATAGCAAATATATATATGATCAGGATTATTTAACAACAAATAATAGTCTTTCATGAGAATATTAGATAACAAAATACTATATATGTATATATACTTACCGGCAAATTCTAGGCCGAACAGTTTCCAGGTGCCCCGTTTGGTCACTATGATGACGTGAGGACAGATGTTGCGGTGCACCTGCCTGGTGGTGTAGTGCAGGAAATTAAGCGCCTCGATTATCTACAAGAAAGAAATAGGTTGAAAATGGTATTTTCTGTATATTTTTTACCTTCATGCTCCCCAGCAGCAGTTTTCTACTGAGGGGTTCTAGTGTTATGACACTCGGCTGCCCACTCTCCTTCCAATAAAAAATTCTGATTTGATTGTCGGATTTTGACGACAAATGTTGTCTTGTTACTATAGCGACGGAATGAAAGTAAGACTTTCCCGAGTGGAAATCTAATCTGTGCCGATCTGCCACGACGACCTCAACTATACTATTACTAGTTGCTCTGATCGTTGTGATCAGGAGACGTGGTAACTTTTAGTAATGTGTTTTCTGCATTCTTAGTTTGATATCTTTTTATTTTTTTTATAGAATCAAGAGAAAATTATATTATAATTATAGATGTAAAGAAATGAATCTGTAGGTAAAGAAATTAATTTGAATCTATGTTTATCGTTTATAGCATAAATAATGAAAAAAAAAACAACAGGCAGCCTTAAAGGTTGTGAAATCGTTAGCGTGAGTCGTGTAACTTGTGACACCGCCCTAATGTACTTTGATCGTTGCAGGTTCGATTCCTATTCCAGATAATTATTCATGTGATATTGAAAAGCGAAAGATTTTATAAACAAGTAAAAAAATATATAATTTATAGGGTTTGATTATATAATTTTTAATTGAATCGCAAAAATCTGTTTAATCGTCTCGACTTGTTATCCTCAACCTCAGACCATGAACCGACCCAGACAGGTACAGGAGGTATTTAATTAAATCAACATCCACCAAGTTTGAGTGATTTCTATGTGCAAACATTTCCAAAGTCCTTCAACTTCCTTCTAGGACTATAAATTATATCTCAATTTGAGTTAACTCTTATGTATATAATTTTACAATTCATTTTGTATAATATACTTGACTGTACTTTTATTATCAAAGAGGAATATTTTTCATATTTAAAAATAAATTATTAGAATTGTATATTATTAAAAAAAAACTCTTCAACAAGGACTCGGGAGTGAGGAACTTCCTCATAATACGCGCCGTCTGAAGCAAAACTGAAAAAAAAGACTAATAATAACTAAGAAATAAATTATTGAGTCGTTAAGCTTTTAAGTTATATCTGACTTTGAAGGCCAAGTTCTATTACTATATATTAAGGTAACTTCACCTCATTACATTGGATAAGAACAGTTGAGAAAGATTCTAACGTTTATCACATCATTTGCGATTTATATACGTTACTTGTATAAAAGATTAATTAATTATTTTATAATATAGTGGTTGAAAGGCTTTACGCTTTATAGCAGTAGGCATACAAAATATATTTTTTTCAAATGTTTATTTGTGGGGTGTTTTACGCCTCAGACATCGATCGTCTGTGCCTTTTTTTCATCTTTTTATTCAGTTATTTGTTTGTATTTAAAGTTAAACTGAATTCTCTAAGTATTTGATCGTAATTGACTTTATGTAGCTTGCGTTCATGAGAGCTATGAATTTGTTTTAAGACATGAATGTAATCAATTATCCCGGATGGGCATCGAACCCAGAAGAACCGCGTTCACAGTCACACGCTGATGTCATTATGCAGTTAGGAAGTTTTCCTAACGTAATAGTATTAGCTCTAGCAGCACCGATTCAAGCTTAAGCTTGATTGGTGTTTAGATGATTGCTTCCAATTTCGAGTACTGACGGCCGGTAATTTCCTCACGAGTGGGACAGTAGCTCGAATAATTGTAGAGGAATTCATGTGTATCAAAGGTTAATGGCAGTCACTCTGTTATATAGTCAGGTAAATTGTGATGGAGTGAAATATAAATTAAAGATCAATATTGTATATATATATATTATAGATATTTTGTTGGCCAGGTTAGACAAAGGGGTGTAATTTCTACCCCTTTATCCTTCACATGGCAAATAATCAATACATTCATTTAGAAGCCATAACTATCGTCTTTACAGCCAGATGCTGTACCAGCTGTACCACTGTGTCATAATGAGAGTTTAGAACTAAACTTTATAATATTCTTCTCAGTTTAACATAATTAAATTGTCAACGGCTACTACCACTTATTCTAGTGCTTTCCGTTTCTTTTTGTTCCTGAAGTATTATGTAAAGTCATTAAAATTTATATTGTTATCGTTCACAGTTGTCTCTCTGCACAGTGTTGTTTGTTAGACTAAAACCTCTGCGAGTTGTAATATAACTTTTAACTAGCTTTTGTTATACCTGAATTATTTACTTAGTCATTTATGAAATATAAATTCATTTCGTGACATAGAAACATAATTATAATATTATAATTTACTTCATGAAAGTTATACACTCGTGGAGCACGTACTCCACGAGAGTAGCGAGTGTAGTTGAATGCAGGCTTAAAGTATAATTACAAATTTATATGTAAAATTTGACAGGTTTTTTGAACAAAACTATTATTTGAATTCCAGACCAGATGTCTTCTTCTGTATGATGATGATAAAAAGGCAAATTGACACTTTGGTCATATTAATTACATTCTAATTTATATCTTTTTACAAAATTAAACATTATTTATTATTTTTAATATATAAAATTATTATTACCTATTATTACCCTAGAGAGGGGCAATACCTCGGTAGACTTTCCAGAACACAGTTTCAATGAAAGTGTACTTAAAGTGTAAAGATCCCGAAGGGTATTTAAAAAGAAGATGATGACATCGTATAAAGACGACACTTTCACTACTCTGCTGGAGATAAAGAGTGAAATAAAGAATAGAGATGAAGAGTACATTAAAAAGAACAATACCGCATTTAGGTACCGTCATAAATACATTCCGCACGGAGAAATCGAATTATTTTGTGCTCAACCGGCACGCTCGAAACGATATAATTAGAGAACTGAACCGAACTGAGATCGAAATAACCTCCACCTCGTGTAGCGTGTACAGCTAAATCCTATCCAATCCGTGGCTTGATAATCAGCGGATCAAACATACATATATTTTGAAATATTACCTTATTTACCTTACTATTATATATATATATCGTGACTTACTTTACGTGGAATTTAAGACGTAAAACGGAAATCTCGTATTATTTATTCGGAGGATTAAGGAAATTTCCTTTTGGTGCTTCCCTACACTCTTTAAGAACTGATTAACGAAAGAGCTTTGTATGGCAGGGTAGTTAAAGTTAAATACCTAAGAACCTAGTGTTAAGGTCGTCGTCTTCGCTCTCAATATGACACTACCGTTCCCCACTTCCCATAATTTTGGATTTTGGGTTTGCGAAACTCAACGCCGCAAGAGTTTTAAATAAGACATTTTTTTTTAAATATTATACTTCTAAAGCAATTTTTCTAACAGCAAAAGCTTATCCGGGGTCATTATCATGTATAGTACATATGCTTATTTAGAAAGATCATTGAAAATTTTATTTCCGAATCCATCAAGGGTAGGTGGATTGTATTTCAATATGACATCAAGAGGCAGAGTTGTGAAGTGTGTACTTAAATAGATGAAGACTGCGAGTGGGTGCGTGAGCTTATAAACGACATTTGATTCGTGAAATAGAATTATTTAGATATATTAGAGATATTCACTTAGTTTTTATTAATATTTATTTATTTATTTACTTGTTATTGAGAATAAGCAGGATAACATTTTCAATACTGTTTCGTTTAAAATAATAAAACAATCTATTGTTGAAATATTTATTTAAAGTTGTTGGTTATACAGCATTTTAAAAATATTTTTTATGAAAACCGAAGAATTATTACAATTATCCTTATAGTAATCGCCGTTTAAGATTGTCATAAGAAAATGTATAGTTTAGCTTAGTAGTTTGCGAGATGCCGATTCGAATCTTGCTACGGTCAATATCTTTATTTAAATTTTCATTATTATGAAATCTAATAAATGTAAGTTAAGTGTTGAAAACAGTGAAATTATCTATTTAAATAAAAAAGAAAACAAAAGAATTCATATTAAGAACTTTAATCCAAGAATAGGATATATTCTTAGTTACTTATTTTGATAAATCAGAACGACATACAAAATTTAAAGGTCACGTTATTTACAAAACAGATATCAATTACTGCTTCGCGTTCCTTGGTAGAATTTCTTAAGATGAATATGACAGGCGCTAATTACACCAGCCTTGGAAATTACTTGAGAATGTGAATAATGAATTAAAACTGGCCATTTGTTTGTCTAGCTCTTTTTATATATATAATGTGGTTCTCATATGCCGACTTTTTATATAACCGAATACATATAAGTAGTTAGATTAGAACCCTCAATGTAAAAATTTAGAACTTGGAGTGTGTAATAAGTGCACAGATCTGTAGTTACTTAGGTATCGAAAAGTTTGTAAGATGAGAGGCTTATCCTCTCATATGAACTTAAGTTATCTTAGCTTCACGCTTTTTCTCTAGTCTGACTACCCGTCAGAGAGAACGGAGCGCCAAACGCTACAGTCTTTACATATCTTTCGCCTCGTCCACTGCTATCAACCTCTTCATGCATGCCCTCCCGGGGGTCCTCATGCTTTTTACGTGAACTTCCTCCAGTATTTTAGATACTGTGTTTTCGAAGGTCAACCGAGTTCTCCCCTTACCACATCCATCTCGTATCTTCCATCTCTGCTGAACATACTTCCCAAATATATCACTTCATTCACATGTTCTAATATATAATATTACCCTGATCTTGCATTCCGTCCTTTCTTCATCTCTCTCAAAAACCAGAATCATTGTTTTATTTGTATCTGAGTGCTTATACTCTCCGTCATAAGCGTACAGCAGGCAATTCATCTTCTAATCACCCCATTCCGATTTCATTTCACTCCGATATCACTTTGTTTCACTCACACACACTCACTTTGTGTCACAAGACGAACTTGGTTTAATATATTTAATTTTAATTGTTTATGAAATGAAAGTATTAAATATTTAATTGAAACGCAATAGGTTTTGGGTTCGATCCGAACCTATTGCGTTTACAGTCGCACGCTCGTGCCATGCGCCACGACTGGCTTCTCGCAAGAAACACAACATTTTTTTAATTACACAGCCACGCACATATTATATACTATAAATGTAGTACTAATACAAAATATATAATACTGTATTCAGAAATCTCTATACAACAGATGAATGTTTGATGAGAGAGGGTTTGCTCTCCCATCTATAGTGGTGGAATAGTCTAACCCCAGGGACCTAAACATGTGTCGACAGAGGTGCTCGATGGAGCACTGGACGATCATACAGTCATTGAACACGCATTATATCTAGGATTGCTCTTTCAACGTGCCCCTGAAATCGAGAATGCTATTGAAAATCATTTAGACGATTTAACAGAGATTCTCTGTAAATGTAGGCCTTTTTTATTTATATTTGTTGACACAAGCGTAATGCAGTACAAGTTGTAGATGAGATAGGTTGTGGGTTCGATTCCCATATTCTTTCTAGAGTATATTTACCATTTCACATTAAACGCTTGCGTGATACTTAAACATTTTAGAATCACATTTTAATCACACATTTTACTTTATTCTGGTAATAGAACCCAAAACAATGATTTTTATTTTTGTGTCTGTTTTTTTGATGTTTGAATTGAGGAATTAGGACACTAAATTAATTCAGATTTGTAGAAAAATAATAGTTTAGCTCAAGCAAGCGAAACCACGGGCGTCATTACTCATTAGTATTATAAATTATGAATCGTGGAATTTAGTAAGTATAAAAAAATATATTTGAGTTTCAAGTAAATAATATAGGTAAATAGACAAATATTTAAATTTTGCTATAAATTGTAAAAAAAAAATATACTGAATTTTTCCTCTTTTCGCACAAAATTTGGTTAGTGTTTTGTTTGTATATAAGAAATAAAACGAAGATAAAAAAAACCAATTCACTAAAGTAAATGTTAAGGTACGTCATTAAGTATTTTATTTTAGTTTAATTTCGTTTAGATTATGATCTTGAAAAATTTTTCCACCTGAAAATGTCTTCGATTGTATCTTTTCATAATAAATTGATAATTTTGTGTACATATAAAAAATAATTTTGTATATATTTTTTTGTACATATAAACGGAAACCTTCTAGGAAGATGTAAAATATATTTAATAAAAAAACTTTTATAGCATTATCTCAGCTAGCCTCCAGTAATCCGGCCTTTAAATGTAGCTCAAACAGAATAAGAGACCTTCTTTCAAAAGATAATTCCACTTTAATATAAATATTATGAAATATCTTAGAGAAACTTATTCAAACAAAGATTCTAAGGTTATGGTTTCAAATGTTGACTTTTTAGTATATTAGAGTCAGATCAAATAGATAGCGGTGTCGGGAATTTTAGAAGAAAATATTCTTAAAAAAAATCTTAAATTTTTCTATGGGTTGGAAACGTTTTTGGAATCACTTTGTTGTCCGCCTGTCTGTCAATACCATATAACTTAAGATCACGTGAACGTTTCAAGTATCTACGGTCCCTTAGAGCACAGAGAAAATCAAGCTTCTACAGCAATGAAAAAAAAAACCCAAAATAATATATAATATCATAAAAAAAATAATACAAACTTATATGAGTATTTCATACTATATTATGATGATACTGATTGATGTATTCCCAAAAACTTAAGTTTGTCAACTTTAATACTTTCTCGTTGATTGTGGGTTCAATTTCAATTCGAAAAAGTCTACATATATATATATATCAGATAAATTAAATATTTAAAAACTTCCTATAATTACAAAATATCTGTTTAAAGTGTTCCTGTTGTGGCTTAACATTAATACAAATATTTTAAGCACTCCCCTACAAGTTATCAACAAAGTGAAGGGATACGAAATATTCAAACGTCTATATAACCTTTAAGGTGTGTTTGGACAAAATTTAACTTGGCAAAATCAAATACTTTAGCTTGATGTTATTAAATTTTGCTGTAGTGAGGCAGTAATAGATTTGTTCGCAACTTCTCCCAGCTTAACATTCAGTTTGCTTCGTGTAACAGGTAATTAAAATATAATGTAGAACTTAAATAATATAAGTTTTTATTTGCTTTTCTTAACCATGCTCCTAAATGACGCTATTCGTGGTTCAATCGGGGACTATATGTTTTCCCTCGCTCAGGCTAGGATGTCTTTTAAAGTGGAGAATGCAGTATATTTAGTGATAGTAGTAGATGCGTAAAGTTAAAAAAAAAACACAGATGTGTCGAATTTCTTTATCGTTATTGGATCTAATGCGATATGATATATATTGCCATTCATAAATGCGATAAAAATATAAATTAAGAATACAATAAATTAAGAGAATCAAAAAGAATACAATCAGTGCCTCCAGAATTTGGCGGAAAGTGGGGAACGGAGTTTCTTGACACTAGGTTCCCTCTGCATATCATGCTACGTACGGGATACGCGTGAAGCTAATTTTTATCAATCTAACTTTATTAATTTACATTTATACCTCATGTTCATATCATTAACATACCTGAAGTATCCCAAACCGCAGTTCAATATCTAAGAAGTGGTACTCCCTGGCATACGGTGTTCGTGCTGACGGTGCGTACTGGGGCACGACGGTGGGTGGAGCGAGGGATATCGGGTGAGGCATGACTGGTGGTTTCACACCAGGTGGTAGCGGTGAAGAATCCTGGTGACGAGAGAAATAAGTGTCACAAATTGAAAATCTGTAAATTATTGGTTTGAAATTAGTTTCGCTTGCTAAGTTTCTTGTCCCGTTTCTCCTCAGAGGCAGTCAGCCTTACCGAGAGGGTGGTAAATTAAGCATGAAAATTCGTATTTTGTATTAAATTATTTGACGACTTCTATAGTACGTTCAACTAGTTGTGGCCACCATCAAATTATCTGTAATTTTTTTTTATGGGAGAGGACAAGGCAAACGAGCGTTCGGGTCACCTGATGGTAAGTGATCACCGCCGCCCACGACCCCATGCAACACCAGAGGAGCCACAGGTGCGTTGCCAGCCTTTAAGGTGGAGATGAAGGGCACCGGGGCCCGGCATTACCTAATGCGAAACGCAGTGGCAAGGGCCACTACTTCACGCCGGTTTTAAATGCCGGGGGTGGTATTAAATCCGGTCGAGTTTGCCCATGAAAAGATGGCTGTAGGTGCAAATTTGGTTTTAGGATCTTTTCCATATTTTTATCCATAACACAAGGCGAACGAGTGTAAGACCTCACGACCCCGTGTAACACTAGAGGACCTACATGCACGTTACCTGCCTTTAAGGTGGAGATAGACACATCTTTGAAAGTGCCGATATCGACAAGAAATAATAGTTTTTTTGGAAAACCATGTGTTACTTTAGATTTGTTATCTTTCCGAGTAAATAATGCGCAAGAGTTCAAAACATCTAACGTTCAGGCGGCCACGACTTGTACGTACGTACAGGCGGCTACGTACTGTAAAATAATATATTTAGTATTTATAAAAATAAACATGTATGTATCAATAAACGTGGTTTTCAATCTATATTCAAAATAAAATTGTAAAAAGAGGGTCGGTGTCTGTGTTAGGAAGATATTTAAAAGAAATATATATATATATATATATATATATATATATATATATATATAACAATTCAGTATTGTTGTATTGAGACTGAATGTTTATTTTTAATTGGTAAAAATACCGACATTTCAAGATTCAGGATGGGGATTGAAATTTACGCGGAAAAAGCGGTTGCCGTGAACGCGAATTTACCATCTACCTACATCAAATAAATTCTCAAAAGACTTAAATCACCTAATTAGGCCGTCGCTGCGCAGTGGCATAAACCTGTGGCTTTATATACGACAGTTGTCGGTTCAGTTCCCACTTAGGGAACACTAAAATATAGTATTGGTTATGGAGCAACAAAATAATGACTATTTTGATACATTAAAAAAAACGTTTTAAAGTATGCTGTTCGACAAAATTGCTTATTTGTGTAAAAGAGTTATTTTATACAACTGTTATATTTTATATTAAATATGAAAATTATTTAATACATAACAATACTTACAATCCAAGCTAAAATGCTTTCCAAGCTGCCATAAACCGACTCGGAAGCGAAAGCCAAGGTGTGATGACCTTCTTCCAACGAGTGTATGATCTGGAGCATCCGAGGGTGGCGCATCTTGTCCATAGCTATGATACAGGCCTTTATACGGTCTAGCATTGTTTCCTTACGCTTGGGCTTGTACAGCTTGTCAGCGATGCGCTTATCGAAGACGAATACTGAACATTCCTGTGAAAGAAATACTTGTTTTAATATTTTGTTTATTTTTTTCAGATTCAACCTGTATCTCGCATATAGCAAGATTGGCATGAGAATTGTGAATTCACGTCACTTTTCTTCCCAACTTTTGAGACATTGTGTGTTTAGTGGAGGAACTCAACCGCGCATTGTCTTGTTATCAGATCAGATCATATCAGCTTCAGGATGTTGTGTGCGGGATACATCCCACAGAGGCAGTGGGAACGTCGGTGTTAAGACATTCCGTCCCCCTCTTTCTGCCGAATTCTGGAGGCATTGCGTGTTGAGTGGCAGGACTCTACGCCACGCTTTGCCTCGACACCAGAGCGAAGAAATGGAAACTTAAACGTAAATAAATATATCACTTCTTTGAGTGGGATTCGAACACACAGCCTCTGCGCCACGACGGGCTCTTAAAGATTTATATCTTAATTTTTTTATTTTAAAAATAAAATTTATTATCAAAATACTATTTTTTATAACAAATACATTATATTATGTTTATGTATGAAATAATAAATATTTCGTAAAATTGTGTACCAGGTATTATTTTCGGGACTGTATACCAATATGTTTTTTCCAGGCAAATATAAATATTTGATATTTATATTAAAATTCTTTAGTAATAAAACTATAAATTGACTTTAATATATATTCTATATCTTTAGTATGTTTCTTAAACACACAAAATTATTGATATCGTACATATGTGTATATATTTATTTATATTATTTATCTTAATTTAATACTTATATTAAATATATAAGGTATCACTTAACACTTTTTCATTTTATTTGTTGGATTGCATATTATATGTTTACTAATTTGCTCTTTTGAACCATCGGCCCCGTAGCGCAGTTGGTAGCGCGTTCTGTTCTTAACAGAAAGGTCTTAGGTTCGATTCCTACCGGGGCTCGCAATTGAACCATAATTCCTCTTTTTGTTTATTTTTATAATAATTATTTTTTTATTTTTGGTAAATAGGATATGAATTTTCTAGCAATGATGTGCAGCTGGTATGCGGGGTGGTAAGGTGCACGCGTGTTAATAATTATGTATTTTTTAATATAATATTGTTAGAAGTCGGAAGCGGTTGACGTTTAAAAAAGATACATATCTTTAATTTATTACTTATAAATATTTGAGTGGACCCACGATATTTGTAAGGCTCGATATCTACTTGTATGAATGTTATATTTAAAATGTCATTTTATTTTCGTTTCTTACTTCAAAGTAGTGTAAAACATATTGAGTAAAATTGTTTCAAATGAGCAGAAATCTGAACATACGAGTATAGTGTTCAATTTTTTCCGTGAAAAATACACAGTAATTTTTTTTTGTGTAATTTGGGCAAATTTACAAAAATCAATACAAATCAAGTAAGTCCACAATTATTTATTTGTCTCTCTGTATCAACCTCAGCCTTTCATACCATGTAAGTTAAGCTGCAAACCCGACTTCGTCTGCGTGGGCCATACAGATAAATTGCATTTCGTAGATGGACAAAAGCACTTTTTTATTTCGTCCAATTGGCATGTTTTTATCTTTACACATTCCAATATCACGTGGCTAGGCACGGAACGAACTCCCTATTTATTTTGTAGGCGTTATATGCTGGATGGGTGCGGGTTCGGTCCCCACTAGAGTGAATGAATTATACTCATTTTCACGCTTTAGTTTACAATTAAATAGTCTAAAATTTATAACGAATATATTATTATAATTAACTGTGTTAATTAAACGTTAAACAAAATAAATATAACGCCGTTGTGGCATAGTCAGCACGAGTTTGAACAAGCAAAATGGCAAAGGATTCAAATAGTAAAGCTAGTTCTTTTCCTCGTTTCAATATTAAATAAAGAACTGTCTTAGTTTTCACATACGATTAAAAAAATAATTGTGTCTAGACAGGGTTGTAACTTAAAATGGACAATTGATTTCCATGTTTAGAATTTAAGACGCTTCCATGTATCCTTCTTAGTGTTTATGTTATTTATAGTCACTCTTTTAAACAATACGACAATAATTAGGACACTATTTTATTTATTTCTTCACAGTATTGTAATATATTACAAAATTTATAACTGACTAATTTTTATAGCAATTTTCTATCTATGTCGAAACAGGAGCTTTCTCGGGCGAGAGGAAAAGTTTTCTTTCTTGGAAATTTATTTTTGTTCTCTTTGCATGTAGTGGAAACTGATATTTAAGATGCAATCGATTATTAGTTAAATATAAATTCGATTTCATGCAAATAATCGACTAAACGTAAAGTTTTACTTCTTTTTATCACAAAGAAGGATTAAATAATGAGACGTTTATTTCTTAATGAAAAAAGTGTGAAATATAATGGATAAAAATTGAAAAAAAAAAATTATAATACATAAAAAATATATATACAATGAAGATTTAAAATGTTGTGGACGCCGCGTCTCGTTGCGGCGAGTCGGGCGGAAAGCGTAGAACGGAGTGTCAACTTAATACTTGATTCTTTCAGCCAACCCCATTATGGAGAACTTTTTTACATTTTGTGCTCAGACACTCCATTCCCCACTAAAAGCCGAATTCTGGAGGCTTTGCGGGTTGAGTGGCGGAACTCAATGCCACGATATGTCTCGACACCACAGTGAAGGAATGAAATTCACTCGGGTGGGAATATAACTCACAACCCGTCGGTTTTACAGTTACACTTTGTGCCTCTGCGTCACGACTGCCCTTAGTTTCAGATTCACTTACTAAATGCAATAAGTTTATACGAAAGTGTATTCAGAATCGTTTTGCCTTGTAAATTGAACAAATGTAAGGTTTCGCGCATTTAGAGCGCATTTGTAGTGTAAATCCGTACCTTTCATAAATTTTTCATGAAGCTGCCGGTGGTGTCAACTAACTTTCGATTTCATGGAGGAAAACGCAAATTTTATGTTCTGCTATAAAAAGGATTATTAATGCTATTAAATGTAGATTTAAATCGCTTTTTAGTGGATTTTTAAATATATACAATATAAAGTAAAAGTATTAGTATCTACCACAAAGCAAGCCATGTTCTTAAAAGAAATCAAATTGTAAATTTTATTCTCTCAGATTAATATCTTAGAGGATTAAATTTACATTCTAAATAGAGAATAGTGAGTCTGTATATTCTCTGTTACTACATTAAAAAATCTAGAGACTTCGATCCCTAGATTCTCCATTAGTTTGTGAATTATATATTTTTATTTAAAAGAGTGACATTTTATTTGTTTTTTTTTTATTAGAATTTTTATATGTATACACACAAGAGAGTGACTGTAATGCGTCGGTTATGGGTTCGATTCCCACTGGAGGAAATGAAATATTTATTTAAATTTATATTTCATCGCATAAATCGCTCCGCCACTCAACACGCATTGCCTCCAGAAATGAGCGGAAAGTGGACAAAGGAGTGTCTTAACACTAAGTTCCCTCTACCTACCCTACTATGTGCGCGATAGATCGTGAAGCTGATTGAATTTTAATTATTATATTCATTAGGTGAGGTGTGGTAAATCCTAGGTCAAGTACGAACTCACAATGCTTCACTGCCTCAATTTTATTTATTTTCACACTGTATCCCGCACTCAGCAGGGTATGCAGAGGGAACCTAATCTTAAGACACTCCGTTCCCCATTTTCGCCCTCCCCGTATTGAGTATTTTTTTATTTATTTAATATCGTATGTATAGTTTTTTATATATGTCTGTATTTTTATTTTTTTATTTGTATATGCATATAGTGTGTTGAAAATTCTTATACAAAGTAAACATAAAAAAGAGCGAAACTATCGTCTAAATTGATCTAAATTAGTATCCACGGTTATAACAATAAAGTACTCTGTGTTTTCTTATCACGGTTCACATAACGATAGAAAAGCACGCAAAGTGAACTTTCACTCAGTAATTAGATAGCGATAAGGCTCCTTGGCCATTTTTTAAAATTTATTATTCTGAGAGTATTTATGGCGCAGTTTGTTAAAGTTTTTATTGTTTTGGTGTAAACATATATTATATACATACACAGTAGAAATATTTTGTATTTTCCAAGTCAAAGTGTGGTGCTTAATTCCGCCAATTAAGACGCAGACGCAGGTAGGTTCTCCCTGCCATATTCGGGATGCTGCGTAAAAGTGAAAGAAAAAATTATAAATCATATGTGTGTACCAATTAAAAATGAAGTTTAATAAAAAATATTTGTTTACTTATTCCCATGTCAATTGATATATTATAATTACAAAGTATTATAATTTCTTTTTAGCTTCACGCTGTATTCTGAAAATAGCAGGATCGGCAGAGGGAACCTGGGAACTAAGTATTAAGACACTAGGTTCCCATTAACACACTGTCATTCTCCACTTTCCGCTATATTCTGAAATGATAGTGGTGGAACTCAATGACGTGGTTCCCTTCATCACTAGAGCGAGAAAATAAAAATATTAATTATTTCATTTCCTCTCGTGGAAATCGAACCCACAAACGTAGCTATTACTGTCAAACCCTTGTGCCACCGGGACAAAATGGCCTCATCAATTGAAAATTTATTTAGGTAAACAATTTCATTTAATATATTTATTTATTTCGATTTTTATTTATTTATAAGTACATTCCATTAAATAAAGTGGTCGGTTAAGAATTTACAGTATGACACTGTGTTATTTTATACAGCCTAAAACGAGTTTACGGCTTCGAGTAAAGGATCCTTTTACGATAATGACGTCGTAGGTAAAATGTTATTTGTCCTAAAACTGAACGATGTGACAAAATTTCAAGTTTCTTTAAGTACTATCATCTATCTATATATAAAAAAGGAGATTTTATCACTGACTGAGGTAAGACGCACGCGCAGCGTTTTTTTTTGCGTTTAATTTCATAATGTGGATACTCGCTAAGATGGAATTTACAAAAACTTTAAGTAGGGGTTCAAAGTTTCTATGGAAAAATCATTAAGTCGGCACCGATTGATATAAAATTTGAAACGACTACGACTCTTAAAAATATAACGAATAATTTTATAAACTGAAAATAATTTTATAAATATATTTAATAAATATCCGTATATTTCATGCGGGTGACGCCGCCTTCGTCCGCTAGTCATGTACTTTTATAGCAAATAAAGTACCATAATATTTATATAATATATATGTTATATAATCCCATGATTTGAATTTACCGTCAGTTTAAAAAACAGTTGTCTGTAAAATGATGAAGTTATTACTGATTTCTGTGACCATTATTACATATTATCTTTAACATTATAACGAGATAATTAATAAATATACATACATATATGTACTCACTATTTTATATCTTATATTAAGAACTTTACACCGAGTTCTGTACAACAGGTTAGGCAGATGGAGCCTCCGGACCTAGATATGAGTTTGGACTTGGTAACTTCTTGTTTAGAAATTATTTCAGTTGACCGACTTCTTATGAAGTTAAAGGATCATAGTTCAACCAAACTATGAAAAATATATGTCAAGAACATTATTATTTATTATTATTATTTATCATGAACTTATTTGAATATATTTTTCAAGATTAAGCTTAGCTTGGCTGTTTTCTAAAGTTAAGCCAAAAAAATTAGCTTGACACTGTATCCGTACACAGCAGGGTAGGCAGAGGAAACCTAAGATGAGTGGCGGATCTCAACGCCGAGCCTTGATGAACCTAGAATACTAGAAAACATAAAACCAAAGAAATGAAAATATAAATTTAAATAAATTATTAATTCCCTCGAGTGAGGGTCGAACCCATAACCAGACGCGTTTTTAGTGACACTTTTGCGAAACGACTGGCCTCGAATTAAGCTGACGTTAAGGTAGTTAAATTCAAATAGTCTTGTCTCTAGTGTCTTTTTTACAGATTTGTGCTGTATCTGGTATATAGCAGAGTATATAAAGGTCCCTTTATATACTTTATATATACTTTGTGTTAAAGCACCATCCTCCTCCGCTTTTGCCGTTGTCCAACAACGTCACAGTAATCTCTCTTTTTAGTTAAACCTTACTGAAAAAATAATTGAAAATATAAAAAAAATCTAAAAGTGACCAATGCTAGAGATAAGTGAAGCAGAAACTAAATTTAATTTTCCAGTAGCATTTTAATAGTTTTAAGTCTCCAATATGCGCGTTTCGGAAACCGTGGAGTTAAGCCGTACGTGCTACTTCGAAAATATTATACGTTTGTTATAACTTATTTGTGCTTTCAGCATAGAACCCGTAATGTTTTATTTTTCAGCTTTACGCTGTATCCCATATAAAACAGGGTAGGCAGAGAGGACCTGGGAATCTAGAGACTTTGTTCCCATTAAGACACTTCCGTTCCCCACTTTCCGCCTTCTGGAGGTAGGCAGGCTGGAGGTTCACTGTGTGTTCAGTGCCAGTACCAGGGCGAAGAAATTAGAATACAAAATGTTTATGATGAAAATTAAATAATATAATAAAAGACGACGATGTTAGGTGGCTCCTACTTGTGTCACGCGTGTGTTTTTGCTTGTATAATCTGACAGGCGTTATCTTATTCGGCTTCAACAATTTCTTCGAGTGGGAATTGAACCCGCAACATTCGCGTTTACAGTCACGTTTGTACCTATGCACCACGACCGGCCTCACTATATATTTATTCAAATAACTCAACAATACACAAATAATTTGTAAATTTAGTTTGTTTCCCTCGTGATAGCAGAAAATTATAAGCCTCTTAAGTTAGAAATGGAAAACAATATTTTAGCGTGCATTCAGGTCAGTCTGGACGCGGAGTGAATCAAAATTAGTTCATAATATTTTACTCATATTGTTTTATAAATTATACAAGTTTATTTCGTTCGTAGATAAGTGCATCTGCTGTGTTATGTTGCTGTGTTATATCGTTTCAACATCACATTTGATTATATAGAGGATTAATTTACAAAAAAAAAATACTCTATTTATATAGATAAAAGTGTTCAAACGAAAATGTTATCAATATACAAAATATGAATAATAAAATGCCCCGTCGACCGACAATGCCGTAGCAAAAAGAAGATAGTTCCCATACATTTTTATACAACACGTTATACTCGCATGTATGAAAAGTTTGATTCAATATTTGATTTAGATTTTTTAGTTTGGGATTTAGGGATGGTTGAATGGTGGTTAACTATAAAAGCAATGAGCGTAGGTTCGATGTTGTCCAGTCTGATCGACGGCCGTAAGTCGAGATTCGAGTCCAGCTGGGGACACCCTTGCCACCGTCGACATACTCTTAAGGAGCCACGTAGTGCTTGCCTTAGTTAGATTCCAATTCGGCTAAAATTAATATTTAATATATTCATTTTCTAGCTCTAGTGATAAGATTTTGCCTTGTTACTAGTGTTCGTGACCACTCAACACGCAATGGCGGGGAAATGTCTTAATGGATACGAAGTGTGATAACACCTAGGTTCCCAGTTTCCCTCAGTGCGGGGTACAAGGTGAACCTAAAACAAATACAATTTCTAATTAAACTGAAATATGCGATATGCGCTACAGTTGTTACTGTATGAAATCTAAACCTTAACAATCAGGCGTGGAGCGAAGCTAACAGGCAGCTAGTCGAGCGTGCCTTAGTTTCGATTGTACCAACATTAATTATTATGCAAGCTATCGCTTTATGCGGTTTCGCTTTAATTACGATTATTACCAGAATTTATGTATTCGACTAACTTTAATTATGCATGTATTGTTTAATCATCGGCACTGAGGCTGTGATTAAAGGCCGTCGTGACCGCGACGGTCGTGTGTTCGATCACCTCTCGGGGGAGTACTTATTTTTGCTGCATGCCGGAATACAGAGGAATTCTATTAATATATTTTTGTATTGGTTTAGACTCTGTTTGTCACTATTGTCATTACTATATATTTAAAATATTTTAATATCTCTGCTCTGGTGGACAAGGTGCCGCCACTCTTTGTCTATTTTCTTTGTTAATGTTATATTTTATAATATTTGTAGTGTCTCATTAGCCTTCGCAATTACAACAAATATTTAGTAAATATTCTGCCTTGACAAATGTATAAACATCATTTTAACTATTTTCAGTAAATATACAGGGGTAAAGGAAACCAAGTCAGCACTTCAAACAAATGGAAATATGAAAAAAAAGATAAGCATGATCCTTCCCCCTGAGTGGCGATAGAATCTAAAACCATCGCGTTACAATTGTTGACGCTTTGCCACTGCGCCACGGTGGCCTTCATGTATTACATTTCTATCCGCTACTAAAAGAACTGTCAAATCAATCACATCCTACAGGTATCTCTTTTACGGATTTAGAGTAAGTGGGTGGCGGTTTTAGCTTTTTTTTTGGTTTGAAATGTATTTGTTTCATATAGTTTGTTGATAGATTGATTTATGAGTAATGTTTTTAGTATAAAATATATTGCTAATTAGTTATAAAATGATACCAAAAGAAGATTTATCAATGTCTCTTTTTTTTCTTTTCTTGAATCAAAATGAAAAAAAGTGATATAAAATTAAATAGTTACAAAATATCTAAACTATAATTATATTCCTGCATATTCTAAGAGTAACTTAGTTTCATTTTTTAACTATAATTAAATATAAATCAAGTCGTAGAAAACGCCCCAGTAACTTGACAAGTAAAGTAATAAAACAAACCCCCACATTTGTCAAAACAATTACATATTTTTAAAACCCCTTTTCTTAACTTGCAAGGTATGTATGTATATTTGTTACATAAATATAAATAATTTTACCCTACTTGAGTAGGGTAAAATTATCAGAACATCTCGTTGTCGAAGAGCTGGACTGTTTGAAATTAACCGGTAAACGACCTTGCGACAATGATGCGTTGAATGACATGAACACACTGCGAAACCTAGCCAGTAGTAATAACTAAAAAATACATTAAATACAAAAAACTTTTTTTAAAAAGAGCTTTCATCTAACTGCTCTAAAATGAAGAAAATGATTTTTTCCTTTTAAATTTTAGCTATAAACTTATAACCTCATTATAAACAATTTATATGATTATAAAAGCTTGTCGCGTCTTAAATTAAAAATTTCAACTTAGCAGATTTTGGTATCAGCGAGTAAGCATATTCATATAAATGGAATTTCTTAAGTTATACATATGCAAACTACCTTCTAACAATGGCTTTGTAGACAACTGAGCAAATGTGGGTAACTAAGAGGCATACATGACACAATCTAACCGTCTGAGGTAATATTGGAGCGTGACGTGATGAAGCCTCTAGGTAGGTAGGCTCTCTGATGAGAAGGCTGTCCGACACAAATACTATTTGCCAATTCTAACTAGTTCTTGAGATTAGTGCGTCCAACCCAACAGACTGTACATCTTTATAGATAATGTAAGTCATCAACGTGTAAATTCACTTCTATTTTATTGCCTAAAAATATAAAAATTTTACACAATATTTCTATTGCTTTCTATTATGCCGATAGCTAATTAAAAAAATATTGTTAAAATATATGACACTGGTTCATTTTTAAATCAAGACAATATTAATCTGAGATTGTGTCTAATATAAAAATTTATTCGAGTGTTTTTTCAGAAAATGTACAATAATTTAAAAAATTAAAATTAGGAGGATTTGAATCCATGCCTATTTGACAATTTCCAACACTTATGTTTACATAGACTACGCCGTACTACGCTGTACGACGTCGTAGCGTATATCTCTTCATTACTACGTATATTAGTTGATTAAGCAATGTTCTCGAATGTGTACAATAGGTAGTGTATCTAAATATGCAGATGAATTGGTCTCGGCTTCGGGAAGAACTTACATTATAAATGTGTACTCTACGATATATTTACTTATATGTATATAATATATATAGTTTTATATATGTGGACTTTACACTTGCTCCGGAAGAAATGAAAGTTAAATGGTGGTGTCAGATTTACAGCTTCACGTTATATCCGGCACACAGGAGGACGGCAGAGGGAACCTAGTGTTAAGACATTCCATTACACAATTTTCGCCGAATTCTGGAGACATTGCATATTGAGTGAGAGGAACTCAATGCCACACGTGGCCTTAACACTAGAACGAAGAAAAATTTAAATAAATATTTGATTTGTTCGATTGGGAATGGAACCCACAACCATTTGCATTCACAGTCATTCTTTATGCCTTTGTTACCAGAGCAAGAAAATGAAAATACTACACTCCTCAGAGTGGCAAAGGAAAGAGAGGACAGTGAAGCCCCCCAAAGGCAAAGTTACATTCAGTATTGTAACGGGTCTCTAGGTTCTCTTTGTTAAATGCAGGACATGAAGCTAAAAGAAATAGTTAATTATTTTAAAGGAAAGTGTATTTCTCAACTAATCTCTTTCAAATAATAATTAATGAAATACTTTTCAAGTTTTTTCTTTATTTTTATTACGGTCGTTTCGACATTTATTTTATTTTACTTTCACTTTTTTACCTTTTTTTTTTCATCTTAAGGAAAAAAAGAACCCTTATAAAAACACTCTGTTGTCTGTCTAAATCCGGAAAAATAAAAGTCTTAAACGCGTGTTTCGACACTATGAAGGAAATCAAAATTAATAGGGCACTTCATGGAATTATGAAATTTAGCATCTAGCATCTACAACAGGTAGTAATTGTTCAAGTTCAAGTGAGATGTCATCAGATGAAAAGCCTCTGGTCAAGCTAAGCCCGAATTTCAGGGGGTAGTGAGCATATGCCACCCGGGCGGTCAACTCAGCCAGCTTAAGTAACCAGCGACCTGGCCGCTCAGGAGTCGGGAGGCCTGGGTAGGCGATTCCTGGTGTCAGGCGAGTGGCAATGTTATTCGAATGTTGTAGTGGTGAACACCAAATCCGTTAAGCTGCACCTGCATGATAGCGCTTCGTAGCAATATCGCGATATTAAATGAAGATGGTCAAACATCTTGCGATGAGATGAAGAAACATCTTTAGAACATTTAATAAATAAAAAATATATATATAGTATGTATAGATTTGACGAGATCAAATTTATGGTAATATGTGTACTCATTTTTACGGGAAAACAAAACATTAATCGCACTTATTTTTTTTTAAGGACAATAAACAGTATGTTAAAAAGTCCTCACATTGTATTCAAAACGAATTCATAATTAAATTATTATATAATAATAAGTAAACTTACAAAAAAACTAAATATACTTCTACTATACTATATTAAAGGAGGATAGATTGCAGAACGTTTAAGTTAAGGGTGAATTATATCACCGACAATTTATAGTTTGTTTTGGTTAAATATTGTTGACTTAATTACATTTTACTTTATTTATTTAGCCATAGTTTACTTTGAAGCCATCGTGGCGCAGTGGGAACTTCACATAGCTACAAGGGTCGTCATTTCGATTCCGACTCGCGGAATTATGTTCATTTCCCTGTTCTGGTAAGCAAATGGTAATGTAATGTAATGGTAATGGTATGGGAATTCTCATACAAATGACACTTAGAAAATAATAACTAATTAATAAAACCATGACAATCCACGTTTTTTCATAAAAATAAATATTTTTATTTATTTTTGATAAACCTACAGACTCGTATATTAAGTTAATACATTTGAATATAGCAATACTGACTTTATTTTATACAACAAAAGCAATGTATTCAAATTATAAATTGGACGTTTTTTCGTTTCGTTTCGTTTGACTTACACTGGTATTGTAACAGGTAATAAAATATGCAAAAGAGCAAAATACCCTTTTATAAAATGGTGCGACGATGGAAAATTTTAGAATTATTAGTTAAGACTTAGCTTATTTTCCCTGCTTAGTAGAGTAGGCGGTAGAAGAGAACCAAGTGTCAGGTCACTCTGTTCTCTAATTTCCGCCCGGCTGCTCTCCTTTTTTTAGCTTCACGTTGTATGTCGCTGTTAATATCCTCCGTTCTCATTTAAACATTTCCGTTTATCACTTTACGCTGAATTCCGGTTTTTGGTCATTGAGATTTAATTGATAGTTGTGGTAATTAAGTTTAAACTTCTCTATTCTTTCCATGTAGTAGAGTAGCATGCTCTGTTTGAGGTCTGGCTTTGATACATATTACAAGTACAAAAACAGTTATAAATTTAAACATAAATAACACAAGAAATTAATTACTAATAAAAGAAAATTAATAATATCTTAAATTAAATTGTAAAGTATAACTTTACACGGACCGAGGGAAACACTTAGTGTAAAATATGTTTGATATTTTCGCTGCAGCTGGGCGGTGCGCACTCTAGTTTATAGTTCCCAGGAATATTCTTACGAATGCCGTATTCATGTATATATTTTATTTTTAGTGAAAATTTTATAAAATAATATATAAAAGTTCACTGTTTTAATATTTTTTACTATAACTGTCCATGTTGAACTGTGTCGTTTTACTTAAGAGCAATGATTGTAGGTTCTGTCACCTACAATAAACTTGGGACCACATTCCACACTACTACTGCTATATGTGGGTTAGAGGGTGAACTTATGCTAAGGTGGTAAAAAAATGCTTAAATTAACTTTTAAATACAATATATATGCAGTTACATATAAATTTCATTAAATTATTGTAGATCTCTACTACTAGCACAAGATACAACAATCTATCTATCTATACATCCGTACTACATATTTCATACATAGATATTTCTAGATATCTTAAATTATATAAATTTCCTTATAGTTCATAGAAGTGTTAATTCAAACTAACTTACAGGAGAACTAAAAGATAAGTCAATTATAAACTGGTTAAGCTATTAGCTTCTAAGTTAAGAAAGTTTGTTCTTAAAGAATGTCTTAAAGTGATTCAAGTAACAACTGTATTTAAATTGACCACAATATTTTCACAATATATTTGAAGAGAAATTTAAAATGTTATATTTTTTTATTCTACACTCTCCGTTTATTCGAGAGACATTGCATGTAATTAAAGAAAACAATTATCCTTTACAATGTTTAATATTATTACTTTCCGATAACGAAGCAAAGCGCGACGTAATGCCTCGAGAATACAGCGAAAACTAGAGAACGGTATTGTATTAAGGGAACGAAGAATCTTAGCACCAGGCTGCCAGGTTCTTTTTGCCTACAAATCATATATTATAATAATAATTACATTAATATTTCCGAATAAATTTCGAACCCACACTTGATCACATTATAGTACACAAATAAAAAATATTTACTTATTGAAAATAAACAATATATTTTTATTATTATCAATTGAAAACCGACATTTAATAAACATTTGAAACAAAAATGGCATTTCAATACTCAAATCGCAACAGGTATCACGATAATGACTCTCAAGCGTCTACGGTTGACATAAAGCTCTCGTAGCTCGTAGTGCAGCACCATGTTTTGAAGCAGCCACGACGATTTAATTTTCATATTTTTAGCTACTTTGTTGTTATGATTGTCAAAATTTTGGTTATTTTAATGTAAATTTAATTATATTATAAATCATTATTTATATAAATTAATAATTCAAGTGTAAAACACTCCGTTTCTTATTCTCCACCTGGTTTTCAAGACAAAGTAATTATGATTAAAGTTGTTATCATAACGAGGAAGTAATAAACGGAATGGATCATTATTTATTTAATGATTTATAATAATATGAAATTTAAATATTTTTTATATAAAAATCGAATCTTAAATAATAATAAATACATATGATATAAAACAACAATGAATATCACGAAGTCGTTATTTAACGAAATCGTGGTATTTGTATTTACAAGAAAATTAAATAACTTAAAAGAAATTTCTCACTATGAAACAAATTCCCGTATCTTAAAGGCGGTTTATGTAATAATTTCCCAAATATGAAATAAAAAAAAATAATTAGCTGCTATAAAAATGTATAAACCTAATACCGTGACATTTGACTCTGGCAAGTACTGGCCGTATACTGTACTTACACCCGACACGCTTGAGGCGCTTTTATAAACTTTGCATAATGAAAACGAGTGTTTGAGCTGAACTCAAATATAGTGTATGGTTTGTATGTATTTGTATGTACTTAGCTTATGAAGAAAATTTGTAAAATCTATATAAACAAGTAGATGTTGATTATAAAATATGACGATGGGTTTCGTGAAGTGTTATTTGAAGTCGTCGTGGCGCAGTGGAACTGTGACTGCGAGGATTGTGGATTCGATTCGAGACAGAAAAACCTATCTAACCTCCGTCTGACATGCCTCGTCAGTTTTTATCAGCGGCAATATAATCGTAATGCTAAAATAATTTTTTTGATCGGAAATTGCTACATGGCTCGTGTATGTATAAATTTGTCACAATTTGGTGAAAAATTATAGCGTATTAATGCCATTTTATGTTACTATCATTTACTTTGGAGTTAATACAAATAAATAAGCCAATATTAAAGGTCATTTTCAATTTGCTTTATATAACCAATTATGTGCTGGAATATGAGAGTTAACATTGAAATGTCAAAAACAGTGACGCTTTGCAGATTTGCGTTGCGTTGGCTCTTAACCGCAATCATTTGTACCTAACAGTAACCACTCCATTTTGGTCCACAGCTAGAGGAAGGTTAAACGTGTAGTATTTCAGATAGGGAGTACGTTCAAAGCCTGCTAAAATTTTTTTTTAGCTTAAAACGGTGGGTTGTCTACCCATGGCGGTGTGCAGAGGGAACCTGAGAAGCTATTGTAACGACCCTATATTTCGCATTAAGACAATTTCATCTCTGACTTTTGTTGAATTTTTGAGACATCGAGTGTCGGAACTCTACGCGCCCCTTTGCCTCGTAAATAGGGGCGAGAAAATGAATAATTATATATATTTCATTAAAAGATGGCGTGGAATTGTATTTCTAGAACTTCTAGGAATACAGCTTTACGCCATCTTATATAGTAGAAATTTTTAACGAGCGAACGAAACGCTTTAAGGCTACGTTGTTTATTCGCACTGCGAGATATTGAAACTTATTTTCATAATATCTTTTTGCTACTACTACTTACAATATGGGGGTTTTTGAAAACAAAATCAACAGGTCTTTACTGGGCAAAAGTGTACCACCGTAACTTTAGGTTTGATGAGGTCAAACGCAAACCTATTCAATATAAGAAAGTGTGAGAATCGAACACACAACTACCGTGTGTACAGTCGCAAGGTTAAGCCCCTGAAGGACAATGGTTATTTTTAAAATAGTTGAACTTCTAATTATATGTACTGATTAGACAACCTATACAATTTCGATGCTCAACGTGTAGTGTTAAATTCTCAACAAAATGCGCGTATTAAAATAATGTACATACTGATTCACAAAGGGAATACTAAGAATTAAATATAATATATAATAAGTTCTTAACAACTTACAAAAGTTTCCTGGAATAACATATTAAAAATTGTAAGTTCTTTATTACCTATCTGCAGAATTTTCTTCGTGATATTTTGTTTGCGATATTCTTTACAATTTCATGCTATATATGACAGAGTAGACTGAGATAACCTATCCACCAGTTTCCTTCTAATTTCCGAGACATTGCGTGTTAAGCGTAACTCAAATCCCCGATTAGTCTTGTTAACAGAGAGGAAATTAAAATATTCAACTATTCATTCCACTTTAGTAGTAATTGAACCCGTAACCGTAAATAACCGTACCGTAGTTAATGTTCAGAATATGTGCCGTTAAAGTTACCGCTTCAGACCTGAGAAGGCCCGGCGATCCTATCGTCGGGGATTCTCAGTGCGAAACTTTTGCATGTAATTATTATTAAGTTCTTGCATTTTCTAGATTGATTGTCAGAGAGAACCTAGAGTAAAAAACACTCCGATATATTACATATTAGATACTCAGATATATTACATATTATTAGATACTTGCGGGACTCGGAGACTGATATGACGTACAGCGTAGAACTCAGTAGTTTTTTGGAAATTTAGTCCTAAAGGAGTATTTTGGAGCCCTATGAGAGCTTCACGTTTTATCCCGCACATACACGAGTAGATAGAGGGATCCTGGGAAAAAGTATTAAGATACTCCGTTCCCATTAAGACACCCAAATTCTACACTATGAGTGATTTCTGAAAATTCCAACAGACATTGTAAAGTTTCCACAAAACGAAATCACCGACAGCCATAAGTATATTATAACTATATAAATAATTTATTATTATATAAAAATATATATATTAGCTAACAATAGAAAGGTTTAGTTGAATGAAAAACGAAAATATATTTCCATCAATTACCCTGTGTACGGCGTACAGCCTTGACCCAGTTAGGGAGCACACTGAGATGCCGACCCAAAAAGCAATTCGAGTTAATATCACGATTCAACTAGTGGTTTCGAGCTTATTGTCGTAGACCAACGGTATATATATATATATAGTAATAAATATTTATTATGTTAAAACTTTGTTTATGTGCTATTATCGTTTACGTGATTATAAGGTGTCTCTATTAACTAAGAGAAAGTTTATCTCTATATTTTTTTATGGAAAAAGGCAAACGAGCGTTCGGGTCGCCTGATGGCTGGTGATCCCCGCCGCCGACGACCCCGTGCCACACCAGAGGAGCTACAGGTGCGTTGCCGGCTGAGATAAGGTGGAGATAAACGAGCTTTATGAAGGTATGGCCATTCAGTTTGTTTGTTGGCAATTACGTATTCCTATTCTTTTAATGTTTTCTTTACATCACGTTATACGGTAAGTATAATGTATAACACAAATTATATTTATTTGTTTTGATATTGAATTAAGATATTAGATACCAAATACTAAACTTAAATACCAAAGGATAGTATAATAGTGCTGGTTTTTCAGCTTTTAGTTTAGATAAGTGTTATAGTGAGTGGCGTCTGGCGTCGGGCTTTTTCAATTAAAACGTAATATTTCAAAATAGGCGGCGAGAAAGAGTAATGTTTTAACGCCTACATTTATCCTTTATTTGCGTGGTGGAATAAGTTCCGAAGGTACACAGAATTAGGTAAAATACGTATAATACATTATGGCTACATGTTGCAGGGGCACAAGTGTATGACTGTAAGAGTGACAGTTGTGGATTAGATTCCCACTTGAGGGAATGAACTATTATCATGAATATGTTCAGTTCTTCGCTCATTCCGCCCCTCAATAGACAATGTCTCGAAAATTTGGAATGAAGTGGAGAGCGAAGTGTCTTAACACCAATATCCTTCTATATATTCTGCTATATATATATATATATATATATATATATATATATATGTCTTCATAAAAATATATTTCAAATAAACCAGTAGGTAGGTTAGGTTTTATTCGTTGGAATTCACATTGTACGTTATCAAACTAGAACCAATATAATATTATGAGTTTACGAGTAGAATTTTCACGGTCATTTTGCGCTTTACTTAATATACACCGATGTACTAGTGTGTTTATCTCTTTTACCGCTCTGGTAAAAAGACAAGCTATTCCGAGTTCCGATACTCAACATATCTTGAAAATTTGAGTGGATAGTCGAGAATTGAGAGTCGGAAGACTCAGCTCATTCCGCTTACCCTATTTTATGTGCAATGAAGCGGTAAAACTATAAAAACATACACTAATACTTTTGTTTCAGGTATGGTAATGAATATAATTAGAAGTAAATCAAGGCCAAAAGCCATTATAAAAAGATAGTTAACGAAAATCTAAACAAAACATTTTTTACAGCAGTAAGTAAGTAAATCCAAATCTTAAAGGCGAGGCACCTCTGAAATGGCTAAAACAATTTGACAATAGATATATTGTTTCACAATTATTCTAGTTGAGATGAGATTCAGTAACAATTAAACCGACCCAGAATAATTTATATTATCAAATTATTTAAGGCCAAGTCTTTTGAAATTGAGAAGATAATAATTGGTTGGGACAGAACAAGATAAATCTGTAGGTATAATAAGGGTTATTCTTAAAAATCTTAAAACACATAAAAATAGAGTAAGTGAAACCAAAGCCATTTAGCTTCGGAGCTTTCAAAGTTCACAGCAGATATTTTTTTTGAACAATTGTATGTTAATTTGTATGTTGGCTTACCTTTTGGCATCCTTGATGCGTGGATTGAAATTCTGGTTAATTTTTTTCTGTTCTTTTTATTTTTTTTAATTCTATTAAATTTTCATCATACTAACAACTTTAAATTATTAAAAGTAGAGTTATTTATAAATAAAACCTGTCATTTTTGACTTAGAAGAATAGCATTATTTGGTTGTAATCTCTATTGCTTTACTATTTAAAAATTTTCCTATCTTATTTATACAGTAAAGATTTATTAAGAGTTACAGTACGGCAGCTAGCGGCCGTCGGATATGTTCTGACAGCGGCATGATTAACATGATGTACTAAGAAGTGTGAGCTAAGAAAAAAGAGCAAATCAAAGTTCCCTATAGATAAGATACTTCGGTTGGTTGTCGTATCTACATTCTGTACAAAGTATGAAATAATAAATAAAGTGTGTTCGTAAAATTATTTATTGTCCGAAGGGTTGGGTATTTTATTGTCCAAGCTGATAATGGGTCTATAAATATTGAACTATTCATGTTCATACATTTTCCTGTATTTACACTTTATAACACATTTTATTTCTTTAGTATATTTTTATTCATGTGCGGTAAATATAAACATAAAAACATATAAGTCCAATATATATAAACAAACATACTTTTGGACATTTTTATAAGTTGAAGAAATATCCAAGAATTTTAGTTCAAGCAAAATAGGTCTACTGTCGACATGAAACATGTTGTGACCATGAAAAGTATAAAATACTATCACGTGACACGTTTAAAGGTTACCGACTTCATGACCTTGGCTATTTCTATCCAATGTTACAGAGTTATTCTAGGACGTTCCAATAAACTTAGCTGGTATTAAGATAAGATAAAGGAATTTGGGCTGAAATACTACGAGGATTGAATAAAAAAAATATTTTATATATATATTATTTATAATTAGTAATTTTTTATGTAAACTTCAATGATATCTGCGGATAAAAACCAAATATATGTCTATCTAGAATTGCGTGCCACGCGGTACTGGGGCCGCGCATGCCTTGTGGGCTAAGTGTGAGTACGGCAGATCGAGTTGTAAGTGTACTACGTAGATTCAATAATAAAGCCTGCCATCTGCCGTACCTTATTGGTAAACGAACAAGATGCACATCCTCTCTGCACAAGCTGTCGGGGGCTACTAGAGCGGTGCAACGAGAGTTTAGCTGTTTCAGCCGAGCTTATTCATTCATTCATTCATTCATGATTGTCTGACGACCATCTGTTACTACTTTATATTACTTCTAAGGCTTTACTTGAACTGAAACTTTAAGTGTTCCGCTATTGATAGATATTTTTTTAACCGAAATTATAAAATAGGTTATTGCTGAATCGTATCGCTTGAAACCCTATAAACTAAGAGCAGAACAAACCAAAGTTAAATCTGTTGTTAAATTTATCGCCGTTATGCACTATTTATCTTACGTATATTTAAGAATCCTTAAAATATTATTTATATAAATTTGAGACTTTTCGGAATTCATGAAAAAATTAAGAAATCCGATTATTTGTGAATTTGGATGTTGAATTGAATGAAATGAAATGTATGAAATTAGTGTCAAGTTTTTTTTTGTTTTTTTCTGCAGGGAGCCTAGTGTTAAGACACTTTCCACCGGATCCCGGAGGCATTGCGTGGTGAGTGTATGCTCCATGCTGCGCTTTGTCTCAACACCAAAGCAAAGAATTTAAAATATTAAATACTTAATTTGCTCGAAAGAGAATCGAACCCATAACCTGTGACATTCTACCACCATTGTACTCCAACCCAAAACACCCAAACTCCATATTCCCTGATAGTACTAAGGTTGGATGACGAAAGTCTCTGTCTAGTATTTTATATGAAAATATCAATGAATTCTTATAATAGAGTTAATTGATTTTTTTTTCAGAAACATTTTTATTTACCTAATATTTAATTATATTTACGCAGTAAAAGGACTACTACACAAGCGATCCTAAAAGAATTAGTCAAATCCCAACTGATTGAGAAAGATATACGAAATAAATACTTAGTAATTGTATGAAATCCCATGTGTAGGGACTGGCCTTGGCTTATAATAAAAAAAAATGGATTTTAACAGTGAAAGATAATATTTTGGATCACTTCAAAATATTTTTCTTCTTGTTCTTGAGGCCAGACGTGACCCAGGGGCACACTGTGACTGTGAACGCGACGGGTTGTGGGTTCGATCCCCATTCCAGGTTATTTATATTTATACATTTGATATTTTCATTTATTCGCTTTGATGTCGAGATCCCTTGCTATATATGGGATACGGCATAAGGCTGGAAAAAAAAACTTGCACAAATAAGATCGGCGGGCAGCCGATTGTAAGTTCGTTCTCTATTCAAGAGCATAAATAATTTTTATTTCAGATATAAAGCTCTGGTAAGAAAATAAAGTGACAAAGTGAGTTCCGACACTCAACACCTAATGTCTCAAAAACTGAGCACAAAGTAGGAAACGTAGTGCCTTAAGCTAAAATTACACATTATTAATAAATGCTTATTAGCTTGCTTCTTTTGAAGACTTGAGTTCGTGCTTGACTAATATAAGTAAAAGGGATAACAATAACACAAACATATATGCCATAAAAAATCTCAATACCAACCATGCTATCTATATATCCGTGTTTATTGTATTTATAGGCTCTATTTTCACCTCACCACATGAGATATTAAGGTTTTTCACTTCATATCAAAAAATAGGTTAGGCAGAGAGAATCTAGTGTTAAGACACTCCGTTCCCAACATTCACAATGTCTGTGAAATAGGGCAGAATTAACCATTTCTTTCACACGACTATGCCATGGTTTCGCATATAATCTAATAAACAAACACTAAAGGGGAAACGCAACGTTCATTTAATATTCAATTGTGTTAACATTGTTGAATACCGACCAATCAACCTCACAAATGTGTGCCTTATATAATTAAGTCCGATACTACGAGTATGTATGTATGTATCCGATGAATTCATAACTTCTTACTATTTTTCAAAGTCGGTTAAAAATAATAATTAAAGTAAACTTTTCAAAAATAAACCCAAAGAAAATGCCGTAACCGTAGCTAATAATGAGTAAATAAAAGCTCAAAATCTCAGACCCCAATATAACTTACATTCGCTTGTAATTTTTTCTACATTTAATATAAGATTTTATATATAGATATTACGTAATCGTAACGCAGTGGGTCAGGGTATGATTAGAAATGTGCACTGTGAAGGTAAGGATTCGTTTTTCACTTGGGGGGAATTAACTAATTTTATTTCTCTGTTCTTGCAAGAGAAGACACAGCATTGAGTTTCATTTGTTATCACATACAACGTATTGAACTTGGGTCAAGTGGATAAAAGAGTGTCTTGTCACTGAATTTTTGGTGACTACAATAGTCAAAAAATAAAAAAATGCTAAGCTTAAAGTTTAAATGAATACTTTAACATTGATTATCTCGGGACACCGAAACAATCGCTACAGAATGTGTTTCCATGTGATTTAGTGGAATGATAATCTTATAGGATTACGGCTTTACATTGTTTACGTTATAATGTATCTATAACATATATATAACTGTATATAATGACCGCAGGCTGAAATCGACCTTTTCAAAGGGTTTGCTGTTCAATAGTTCAGTGAATGAATAGAATATATATACATAGAGAACCTATTCCCTCTGTTGCTTATTTTCGAAACAATCTCGTTTTTTGGAATCGAACCCACAACCGCCACGCGGCCTCGTTATATATAAAACAAACTAGATAAATATAAGGTGAGGCGGAGGACCTAAGCAAACATAATAAAAGGATTTGAAAGGCTGTTACTTCATTTCTCAGTCAAGATCCACCCTGGAAATTCATTAATAGTCAGTAGCTGATCTAAATACAATACGTTTCAAAGATAATCGAGATCAAAGGTGGTAATATGAGAGTAAGTGTGCACTCCTAGTAGTGTGCAATGAAGTGTACCAGTGGTATATGTAATTTTATTTCATCAATATGCATGTTCCTTGAAAATGTTATGAATATATTATTTGTTATTATGAAAATCTTTAAGTTGGATAAAAATGTAGATCGATAAATAAATATCATTTGAAAAGAAATGAATCTGGTTATTAAAATTGAAGAGGGAACTTTAATTACTAAAAATAAAAAAAAATCTTAATATCAATATAATTAATTCCCCCATTTCATTTTAATTTTACGTTTAATTTTAAACATTCCATGTTATTCCTCGGAGTGGGAATCGAATCCACAATCGTCGCGCTATAATGGTGCACTACGCGACGACTGGCGTAGTACATACTATTACTTTTAGTTAAGTTTAAAAAGTGAACTCAGTCTAAATAATCTCGTCTTAGCGTCGTACTCTTCTGTGGAACTCTAGTTCTTGACTCTACAGTTAAGTGATAACTTCAAATGACATAAGGTTAGGTATTTATGCATCTGTATTTATATGAAACTAAAAATAACAACAATATAAAAGACCCCGGTCGTTTTTTGAAATTAAAGAGATTTTCAGTTTTGAACGGTGTATCTAAACGCTGCATTTTAAATATAAACGTTATAAAAAAATAAAAAAAAATGTTAAGTTATATAATATATTAAGTTATATACTTAAAAATCAATTCGTATCAACAATAATTGAACATCTCAAGGCCAAAAGACAGTAGTCAGTAAGTAATCTTTATAAGTAAAAAGAAATAGAAAATATATAAGGTACCAAATCCCTATTAAATCTCTATAGAGCCTTGGATATAAAAATATAACGATATTTTGATTAAGTATTAGCGGATCCATTAGATGTTACTGAAAATCTCTATGAAAGCGAACACGCGGCGTTGAGTTCTGCCAAGCAGAACACAATGTCGATGAAGAAAGCCTATTAAAAATGTATATAAATTCAGATCGAATCGTATACTTTACCATTACTGATATAACCAGTTCATATTCACAATGAGAAAAATATGACTGAACTGATAAATTTACATATAAATGGAAAACATCGATAAACTTTAATTTGAAACTGTTAAATCAAAAATATAGTTAATAAATAATAAATGAACGAAAAGAAATTCATTCGTGAAAATACCACATAAACAATAGCAATTTTCAGGAAATTCCTTGACAAGCTAAATATTTCCGAGCGTTTAAAATGCTTGCAGTGCCAGTTCAATACCGCACAGCAGGGTAGGCAGAGGGAACCTCGGTGTTAAGACACTCTGTTTCCGTATATATATATATTAAATCATACAGTCAAGTGACAATAGAAAAATTATCCTCCATTTCTATACAAACTGCCTTAAAATATATTTTATGTGTTAATGTGGCCTGGGTCTAATTAATGACTTTCAATATATGAGGGAAATTTTGAAGTAAAATTGCTATTATACTAATAATATGTATACTTTATTGGGGTGTCATTATTATTGTGATTTTTTGAGGAATTGATTGCATAGAGATTGTATAGAGGCTTGTTAAAAGAGCAAGGAAATGAAAATATTGAATATTTCATTCCCCCGAGTGAGAACCGAACCCACAACCATCATCGTCACAGTCGTTACCACTACGGTCGGACAGGCTTAACGGGCATCAACGGGCATTGCGACTTGTGATGCTCGCAAGTACTGTAATACAAAAAAAAACACGACGCCTAACCACTCGAAAAGCAAACGCCATCGCAGTCGCAGTGGTGTGCAGCGTACAGTTCCGTCTACCAGGTTTGTAATTATTTCTGAATTAGATAGTGCATATAAATAAAATAAATCAGCTTCATGCTATATATATGCACACAGCCGGGTAGGCAGGGAGAGTCTAGTGTTAAAACACTCCGTTCCCTATATTTCGCTTCAATTTCGATTAAATATAAATTTTTGTTTCACAAAAAACTTATTTCGAGACGTAACACATCAGCATCGGTGGTTCAGTGGTAGAATGTGGAAGTTAAATTGGTAATAAAACCGTTTCGTCCAAGTAAAGTACATATCGAGTATACGTACAACGCCTTAACAATAATTTAACGCTCTATTTCCCGAGGATTTTAGTATAACACATTATGCAGGTGGATGGTTTTTGCTTAATTTGACCGGAAAGCCATAAATGTAGGTTATATTGTAAGTATTTATACTCAGAATAAATTATACATAAAATAATTAACAAAATATAATACTGAATTTCTAATATTATAATTATCTATATTTTGACGCCGCTCATTGTAGTGGGGCAGAAAGTGTTGTGGGTTCGATCTTCACTCGAGGGAATGAAATATTTGATATTTCCATTTTCTTCGCTCTAGTGTCGAGTCAAAACGTGGCGTTGAGTTTCGCCACTCAACTCGCAATGTCTCCAGAATTCGGCGGAAAACGGAGTGTCTTAGCACTAGATTCCCTCTGCCTACTCTCAAGTGTGCTGTATAAAGGTGACGTGAAAAAACAAATCTATATTTTATACAATAAAACATTTTATACTCATAATTATTAAATAAGCATAATTTTAAATTCCCCGCTTTGGTAATAAGGCAAAGCGTGGTGTTGAATTATATCACTAAATACGCAATTGGAAAATTAGGCGACGAATGGGGAACGGAGTGTCTTAACACTATAGCTTCCTACAGCTTACTCTGTTGAATGTGGGATACAGCGTGAAGCTAAAAAATATAATAGGTAAAAACTAATTTACAAACTCTTTAAAATCGTGAAAGAAAAGTGGAAAGCCATGTCATATAGTTATTGCCATCAGGTTAGCGCTAATTGATGCAGGATATCCACGCTACGGCATTCTCAGTCTCAGACAGGTTGTTTTAAAAAAAAAAGAATCTTTAAGAAGTTAATAAAAGTTAGTTCATGCTGTTAACTTAATATTTATAGTCGAGCAGTGAAATTGTGTCTATCAGAAAGCTCAATGGTTGTGGGTTCAATACACTTTGAGGGTTATTTATTATTTTAATTTTGTCATTCTAATAAAACGTGGCGTTGAGCTCCACCGAGAAAACCAAAATTTTTGATTTTGGGCGGATGGTGGAGAATGGAGTAATATTATTAATATACTCGGTATTCTCTTTTGTTCTGAGCCCACTCGCCTACCCACAACCGTCGCGATCACCGCCACACACTGTCCCACTGAGCCACGACGCCGCCGACCAGAATAAATATCTCCTTATTTCTTGTTTATAAAACAACATTTTATATTCGATATAATATTTTTCCAACAAGTTGTATTAACAAGTTAAGTTATAGCAGTTTATTTTTAATCGAAACTCGATCAATGTCAAGGTAACAGGCACGTGCGAAACTACGCGTGGATTTAAAATTACCTATTAAAATAAGATAACCTTTATATATATATATATATATATATATATTAGCTTTTATGTATTTTTTTTAGTGGGTAGGTGTATTCAACACTTAGCAGGGTAGGCCGAGGAAACCTGGGAAAAGGCACTTCGTTCACTTTGAAACACTTCCGTTTCTCATTTTCTGCCGAGTTCTGGAGGTCTTCTGGAGGCCACAACCTGTAGCTCTTGCAGTCGCATGCTTGTGCTCCTGCACCTCGTCTCATTCACATACATTTTCAATCATTTCACAATTGTATAGGATTAAAGTAGAGGTTTAATATAAAGAATAATAATATTACAAGACTTATGAATATTTAGTCCATTAAAAACCTTAAAAACCAACAAAAAAATTAAAAACCAACGCGAAGGTTGTGGGTTCGATTCGCACCCGAGGATGTGAAATATTTATTTACGTTTATATTTCTATGGTGTCTCTTCGCTCTGGTGTTGAGGAAAAGCGTTGACTTCTGCCACTCAACACGCAATGCCTCCAGAATTCGGCAGAAAGTGCGGAACGGAGTGACTTAACACTAGGATTTCCCTGCCTACCCTGCTGTGTGCGGGATGCAGCGTGAAACTGAAGTAAGTAAAAATAATATAACGCGTATTTCGACACTATACAGGGAATTAAAATGAATAGGGTGCTAAGTAGCTGGCATCTAGTAGGCAGGTAGTACTAGTTCAGGAATAAAATCTGAAGACCATACATTTATAGTTAAATCCTAAAAAATATCCTTAAAAGGGGGATTTGATATTAAAGCTAGTTCAAGTGAGGTATCAGACAAAAATGCTGTGGTTAAGTTACGTTTCAATTTTAGAAAAAGCAAAGTGAATTACGATTTTTTTTAGGAAATCGAAGGACCTGAGTGAGATAAATGCTCTTGACAGACAGACGGACGGACGAACAAAAAAGGAATCTTATAAGGGTTCCTTTTTTTGCTTAAATGGTACGGAACCTTAATAAAAATAATAAGAAAATCGTTAAAAGTCAAATACGGGTGACACACTAAAAAAGTAATCTATGCTCTTTACGGGGTAGAATGTATCTATATGTATAGCCAACAGCAAGCTTACTGTCATCCACTTTGCAATAAAGTGCAATTTCCTCTGACATTGAACTTGAACTTAGCAAAGAAAGCTCTTAATAATAAAGTTCTCGTGTGTATACTGGGTAGTGTAACTTGGCCACTAAGCTGTTACAGGTTTTATATTATAAGCTTTGTTCTTAAAATATTACTATTTTCATACTATATGTTACGTTATGAGGTTCGAGATGATACGGCATTAACAATTAATACTTTTAACAGCTTTAGTGTTGCTACGCTGGATTTTTGACCGCCTGAGTTTTCAGTGATATTAATTTTATATTTTTATAATAATAATAATATCTTTTATACTATTTGATAAAAAAATATTTGAGCTTTGGAGATTCGTGTGGGGTTACGACCTGAAGTAACCAGTCCATTCAATGGTTTATTTACAGCGTTAAATTCCGCCTTTCAACATGTAATATCCGATATTATGTTAAGACCTTAGGTGGAAAGCGGAGGACGGAGTGTCTTAGCACTAAATTTCCTCTCCTTAACCCGCCATAAGCATATAGCTAAAAAAAGGGACTTTCTATATGTTCAGATGGAAATAGGCAGGAAAGACTACAGACCAAATACTTTGATTTATTTAAGAAAGTGTTAGTAATTACTTTAATAAGGATATAAGAGAGACCATCGTGGCGCAGGGGCACTAGCGTGTAACGGTAGTGTGTTCGATTCCCACTAAGAGAAATGAATATGTATTAATTAGGTAAACAGCTATTTTATTTCAATAGTCTGTAAGCCATTTCAGTTCATTACAATCTAAATATAAAAAAAAAGTGGTTCAAAAGAGTCAAAAACTCAATTATACATATTATATACAATATAAACATCAATAGGACTTGTACTGAAACTTATATATTATTACTGTATATATATATATATTACATAAAGGGGGTTAGTAAAAGGTCAATGTTATCACTCTTATCAGTAATCTGTTAGATGGCTACATTTGTCTTAGTCCAGTTTTAAATCCTTTTTACGGTGCTTTTACGATGTTACTGCGCTTTCCAGTGAACGTATTATTTGTTTTTTTTATATATTGTTGTGGTCTTTTTAATCATGCAATGTTTTAAGTGTCAACAGTTAAATTGACGTGTTTTGAGCCCCATTTAGGGGAGTTGATTATTTTAAATCAAAATGCTTTATTTAACTTTTAACGTAAGTTAACTTTGAGATCGATCTTGAGTGCTATCTTGAGATGCCATATTCTTTCATAGATTCTAATGTGCGATTGAAAACGACATCTCAAGATCGCTCTCGAGATCGATCTTAGAGTTGAGAGTAGATTATAAACATAGCACTTTATTTCGAGCGAAGCGGAATGGAGTCCGTTCTTCTATCTTAGTACTGGATGCTCAATGCCTTCTCTGCTAAAAAAAAGATAAATAAATATTTCCTAAGAATAATTAGATTTTTTGTGAAGACAGATTTTGCTACACCCATCGCGAAACATACCTTATTTTCGTACGTGATGTAGTTTTCAGGTTACGAGGAATCCACTATATTCACCAATAGACGATAATCCCGATCAAAACGGAATTTCTAAAGAGTTTCGCTGATCGATGAGTGTACTATAATTGGAAATGTCAAAAAGTAATACTTTTGAAGACAAATTAATGTGGAGGATATTATACTGAAATGTAAATATGCAGTTTCTGGGTTTTATTCCTGAGTCTCTCCAGAGGGTACAAGTAAACCAATATATTGTTCTTACTTTTTAGTATACGATAAAATTGTATTTAGTTGTTTTAAACTCTACAACATTTAAGCGGCGAGAAATATCTTCACACTAGCGTATACACAAGTAGGCCGGTAACTACATATTATTTTACATCTATTATAGTAATTTCCCCAAAGTAGATTAGAAATTCAATAAATATACCATCTATATGCCCCTCTATTGCAGGGCATCGAACTCATAGCCCTCGCGTCTTACAAAAATAAAGTTTTGTTTGATGGGGAAAATATGTGGATGAGTTCCGTCACTCAACTAGCAACGTATCCAAAATTGGGCAAAATAGTGAGGACAGGCTATAAATCCAAATTATTTATTAGTTTATTGGCCACATCCTATGTAAGTTGTAACTTTCTGCGTAATTGATTGTAATCATAAAGGACAGTAACAGAATATGTCAAAATTAAATGGCCCGAAAACTTTGGTTGTTTCAAAATTGACGATTGTGTAGGTATGTAAAGTTAAAATTGACTTTATGAAATGTCGACAGAAGCCGACAGTTTGGTGAGATTTAGGATTGAGCAAACATATAAAATAATGGTTTAAGTAATAGGTAAGCCTTTCTTCTAATAGATCTTTATGACTTCACCTGTTTCTTTCTCATCTTTATGTTTTCACAAATCACATTCAGTTTTGTTCACAAATCTCATTGAGTACAATAAAAAAACAATATCTTCTCATCAATATCTTCTCGAGTGCAGTGCCTCGTTACAAGAAAAAACTTAAAATTCTTGTTGAAAATATTCCCAACTAATTTTAAGATAAGGAAAGTTGCATATATACTTCGATATATATGCAACATTATCTTTATGGAGCAGTATTATGATTATCCGTTACTTTTTTATTTAAATATCTGATAAATGAATCAGCATATTCGAATTAAAATTTATTTAAATAATTAAAATGGTATAAATAGACGCATTTCTTCAACTAAATAAATTAGCTTTACGCTGTATCCCGCACACAGCAGGGTAAGCAGACGGAACCCAGTCTTAAGACACTCCTTTCCCCAATTTCTACTGAATTCTGGAAACACTGCGTGTTGAGCGGCAGAACTCTACTCGACCCACCACCACGTTCATCACCGCTATCACCAGATTAATCATCATCATTAGCCTGTCCTCGTTCACTAGGCTTGGACGTAGGATCTAGCCTCTGAGCATCCAACCATTGATAGCCACTTTGCATAAGTCATGTATTTTTATGGTTGTAAAGTTAAATTACAGCGTAAAGCGTAAAAAAAAATAATTTTTATTTTGCCGACGTCGTGGTATAATTTGGCTTGATCAAAAGCAAATGTTCTTATTTATATCACTATTGAGTTATCAGCGTGCTAAGATATAGCGCGGCGTTGAGTTTCGCAACACCCAATATCACTAAAATGAGTTACAAGTGGAGAGCTTATTTATTTCAATACTAAATTGCGAAGTCTGTCCTGCTATATGCTATATACGAGAATTTCAAAACTTTTAAACATGAAACGTTAAATTTCACGAAGAAGCTGCCAACTTCAGTATACATGCTGTATTGTTTCCAACACGTCGATTGACGTGGATGCGATATTCTCGCGTCATTTTATATTTCACAACGTTTCTTTTTGACAGGTTCATTTACTTAAAATAGAAGGCTTTTAAGTATATACTTTTAAACGTTTACGCTGTATCCCGAACATGGTGGACACATTTTATATTTGATTAATTTGAAATTAAATTATATTTAAATTGTTGTACAATATGTTGCACATTTATAAAACGGCATTAAGACGAAAAATATCAGAACGATTTCCCATTTTTGAAAGATATTTATCTATTTAGGTATAGATATATCATAGAACACATTCAATTCACAATAGTTTAAATAAACTACCTATGTTTTCTTTTTACCTGTACTATTGTAAATATTTTCACTTAAGTAACTTAAAACCTTTCTTGACTCACATCAACTAATTAACTCTGAGTGACGGTAGCTTGGTTTAATAACATTAATTAGTGTATTGATTGCTCCTACCTGTTACTTAGTAGTAGCGTAGCGGGTACTCTAAGAAACCGGACAAGTGCGAATCAGATTTGCACACGAAAGGTTCCGAAGGATTTTATTTTTTATTGGAGAAATACATAATGTGTGAAAGTTTCAACTGTTGAACTATCGGAGTCTCACGAAAGACATGAATAAAAAGATAAAAGGAAGATTTATATTACATCTCTAAGCAATTCTGCGATTATACTTAAATATAATATTAAGTTTTTTTTTAATTAGTTCAATTCCATAACAAATACTTGGTCCGTACCATTATTTTATTTATTATTATAAATACTTTTCGTATCTATCTATGTTAATTACATTATTGTTTATAAAACTAGCCTACCTGGGCGGCTTCGCCCGCTGGATCTATAGGAATATTTATTAATTATATTTATGAAATTATTTTCAATTTAGGGAGTGAATTTTAAAAAGCCGTTAAGCAGTGAAATATTTTTATGAGTGTAAATTTATACAAATTCGTGCGGATTTATAAAAAAAACCACACAAACTTTGAACCCGTATTTCATCCCTTTAACGTTACAGCTGCGCGTGAGTTTACATATATATGTATATAGATTAATATCTATATAATCTATATACATATATTCTATTATAAGAGAATAATATTTTTTACATTTGCATTATTTTTATAAATTTTATTTATTCTAAAATATTAGTATCATTAGTACTTTAGTTAATAAAGGGATCTGCTATTACCAACAGGCTTATATAATTTAGAGCTAACCAGTATGAAATTAGAGAAAATTAAATTATAATCTATGCAAAAAGGAGAATACAACGTTCTGTGTAATAGAGATACGTGGAATACAAGTAATTTATTTATCTCAGCGTATTCCTTGGTGTGCTGTAACTCGTTTTGCAATTTTATTTAATGGACTTTATTCAAGTTGTCGGTTTGATTTCAATCAAGTGATTGTTTATATAATGTATATAATTGTTTATATTCAAAATTTCTTCGATTTCCTTATTGAACAAAACAAAGTGAGGCTATCTGATAGTCCATGGACATGAAATTGTCAGATAGTCTTTGTTCTCTTTCTTTCTGTGTTTCTCTTTGTTTCTTTTTGAGTTTTCGCATCGGCGTCGCGTCTGATTGTACACATATTACATATCATATATATATACAATGTATATAAATATATATATAGCCAGGCAGAGGGAATTTAGTGATAAAATACAATGTAAATTTAAGTAGGTTGTCAAGTGGGGATTTAGTTTCTTAGATTTTGTTACATAGTTATAAGTGACCCAATATAGCTTTACTTTATGTCCCGCACAGAACAAGGTAGACAAAGGGAATTTAGTGTTAAGAGACTCCGTTGACCTTCAAAAGGATTTTTTCCAGTTTCAACAGTCATTGTTAGAACTTTCCAGTAAATTGAGAATTTGTTTTGGCGTATTTTTTAAATATTCATTGTTCTTATAGCTCCTACGGGTATCTTATATACCGGAAAATAAATACTACACACGATGGTTGTAGGTTCGATACCCTTCCTTCTTCTTCAGCTTTATTTTGTGTCCCGCATGTAGGGTAGGCAGAAGGCCTAGTGTTAAGACACTCCGCTTCCCATTTTCGAAAGCTTCCCCATTCTTTCTCGTTTTCAAAAAAAAAAACCCCGTATTTAGTTATATAATAAAACGTTACAAATTTAATAACAATGAAGAAACAAAATGGTATTATACGACATTTTTTATCGTTTCAATATCAAAATACACAGATGGACACTTATTTTGTTTTATACTTTAATTAAGTATATTACATTTTTTTATAAAGGAAAATGTATTAATATATATTTTTATATACTTGAAGTCAGTCGTGGCCCAGAGGCACATTCGTGCGACTGTAAACACCACATATTGTGGGTTCGACTTCCATTCGAAGAAATGAAATATTTAATATTTTAATTTTTTCCCTCTGTTAATGAGGCAAAGCGTATCGTTAATATTCCGCCACTTCAGAAAGTCTTACTTCAGTCTTCAGAAGCACCGGAAATTGAGAAATGGAAGTGTCTTAACGGGAACGGAGGGTATTAACACTAGTAGTCCAGGTTCCCTCTGCCTACTCTATTATGTGTGTCATAATGCCAGCAAGATTTTACTGTAAGCTTGTATTTTTCTATCTTAAGTTATAAAATTTAAAAATATCGCTTTTATACGAAATATGTTCTAATTTTTATTCCACGTCGCTTGTGAAAATATTCTTTTTGGGATTCCTTATGCCGTTCCGATAATGTTAGGCATAAATTTTCCCCTAACAATTACCGTGTGCAGTCAAATGCATCAATTATGCCATCATGATCCAATTATGGATCTTATCTAAAGGTGAAAATTTCATATTTAAATCTAAATAAGATAAGAAATAAATATTAAAGTGAAAATATTTATGTGAAACTGAACGTATGTTATAAAACACGCATTCTTATTAATTACTATAAAAGAACCATAATAAGATTTTTACGATCTTACATAAAAATCTTTAATATTCTTGTCTCTAATTTATCTCTTATATACGTCTTATACGTAAAAACCTTCCAAATTCAAATTTTGTTTTATATATGTCAAAAAGGAAATACAATATTTATAAATAGTTCATTTCCTCGAGTGGGGATCAAACTCATAACCTGTCGCGTATGCAGTCACACTTTGTGCCTCTGCGCACGACGGCCTCGTAAAGTAATTTATTTGATTCTGCTCCCAAAATTTATAGTAAACTATACGACATTTAGATAGACGGTAAGTACCCGTGCACGGAAACCGCAGTTTTTCCCTTATAGACTCCGGTCCCGATCCTAAATCTTCTAATCTCTATATTTTTCATCATCATACAAATTGAAAGCTAGTCAGCCTCAGCCAGTTCAGTAAACCAGTTGTATAAGATAACATTTTTAGCAAATAGCAATGTCTCGAAAATAGGGCAGAAAGTATTAGACAGAGTTTCTAGGTTCTAGGTTTCCTTTACATGCAGGAGGAGCATGGGTCCCTCTGCAGTGTGAAGTTTTTTTATCTATTAAATTTAACTTAACTTCAATTTAAAATACACATATGAAAAACTGACATGTTTTATAAAAAATTGAAAGGCTTACAAATTATAATTTTCTCGTTCAATTTGTTTTAAATTACTATACTTCAACACTTTTCACATAAGTGATACAAATGACACATATTTACATATAATGTTAATAATAATACTTTAAAGTCAAAGTCATTTGAAAATCAGTTCATTTTCAATTTCACACCCTGGGAAGTGTCTCTCCTTTTTGTTACTTTTATATTCGAGTGGAATACGTAGAACGGAGGGTTTTGACAAAAGTTCTTTCTACCTACCCTGCTATGTACGGGATAGCCGAAATAAAAAAAATCTATCTTTAGCATTAGGTATATAATCGTGTAATACATATAAGTTTGTGATATGTCTATACAGTATAATTTAACAGATTGTTAAAGGTAGATTAGTTATTGAGACCGCAAGAAAAGTATCAATCGCACATACATCTTATTAATAAGCAATATTAAATAGCCATACAAAATCTTGTACAATATTTTTTCTTATACGTAGAGAAAATGAAAAATATTTAATGTTTTTCATTTCTTCTCTCTGCTACCGACACAAAGGTAGGCGTTGAGCTCCGCCATTCAACATGCACTGCCTCTTGAATTCTTTGGAACGTACGGGCTGTTTTAATAACACCAAGGTTCCCAAGGTCTCTCTGCCTACCCTGCTATGTACAGGGTACATCATGAACCTACCTTGCCATCGCTCTTCCTGTACGCGTCGTGAACCCGCCACATCAAACCATGTCCTGCGCAGCTGCTCTCCTTGCCTACTTCGAAGAACTCCAAAATAGGATTATTTTCTAACGTCGGAGGATTGCTGTTCACAGCTATCTTCATTTTAGATATGATGGCCGCCATTTCGGGTAAAACCCGATTACTTTGCTGCGATGGTTCCAGCTTTGGTTCGCGGTCGCCTGTAATTTATAAAATAAGTATTAAACGCTTTTAGAGGTAGCTTTATGTAACTGTACTATAGAGTATAAGTAATAATCTATAGGATTTTTATGGAAAAGACAGGGTGATCGATTGTACAGACACCAGTGGAGCTACCGTTGTATTTATGGTGCAGATAAAAGAGAGATGTAAATTTAAAATAACAACAATAATAGTTAAATACTACAGATAAGTAAATCGCGGTGTACTGATATACAAACACTATCAGAAAATACCTATAAATATAAAGTTTTATAAAACCCAAAATATTATTTCATATTACATATAAGACGTTCCTTAAAGCGTGCAAAATTTCCCACTAGCGATATTCGCTATTATACATATATTTTTACAATATAATGTAACATTGAAAGGCTTACCGACAAAAGATTTATTTTGTCATATCAAAATTATTTTTTCTTAATAATTTCAATACATTATATATGAGAATGAAAATTGATGGAAGATGTCGCAATGTTTTAATTTTTAATTTATGTAGAAACCATTTATTATTTACCAATCAATTATATATTAAGGACTCAGATAAAATACATATTTCATAAAATTAACTGTTATTTAGAAGGAGATTTTGATTAGTTCAAATTTAAAATTCTTCTTCGCATTGGCAATTTCACTTATCGATAAAGAATACAACACTACGTTAAGTGAATGCAAAAAAGGCACCAAGGCATCCAGAACGCGTGCACGCACGTGTTTTACGCAACTCTTTATTATTTTCATTTTACCACGCAGTCGAAACTCTTTTATAGTGCTTTTTTTGAGCTTATCAAAATATGATAAGGAGATATTTCAAGTTCAAGGCCTTAGCCGTGAATACCTTTTAAAAGGTTATTATTTGTATTTCGTTTTTACTTCCGTATATATTTTCAACATATAGTTAAGAAAAGACACTACATTTTTCTCTGTTAAAACGAGGAAAATGGAATTAATTGCTTTCTTGATTTAGACACAAACGTTCAAAATTTTATATGTTTTCTGAAATATTGTTCCAACCCACACAATTAAAAATAATCGTTGTAACTAATACTAAAATCCTAAGTTTACTTAGAATTGCAATATATAAAGCATTTTTGAAGTCACTTAATAAGTTGAAGAATCTGAGTCTCTCCCAGGAGTGGAATGAAATTCAATGTTAAGGCCGCCGTCGGGTTGTAGCATTACCTAGAAATTTTTCATTAAACTTACACAGATAAGTTGGAACAAATCTAATCTTGCCATCGTAACGCGAAACGGCAAAGTAATGTTGGCAACATCATAAATAAGATAGAAATGAGAATTCATTTTAATGTAGTCAAAATATTTGTTTTCTTTTCTCCGCTTATACCTAATGAATAAAAACGGCGCCCTACATCCCCACCTTAAAGGCCGGCAACGCACCTGTAGCTCCTCTGGTGTTGCATGGGGTCGTGGGCGGTGGTGATCACTTACCATCAGGTGACCCGAACGCTCGTTTGCCTTGTCCTCTCCATAAAAAAAAGAGAGAGTTTAATAACGAAATAGCAAATTACATTACGTTGAAAGTTTCGATGTAACAGACTATGGGCCCAGTACTCTCGTCATACGATCATATAAAACATTTAGTTGACCATGGGTGTAGAGCCGTTAGTAATAATACAACGTGTACCTAACAGTACATAGGTTCTATTATTTCGCACAAAGTGTCAAAGAAGATTGTGTCGAAACACAATGAAAGTCCATTAAGTTAAATACAATTATAAAATTATTGCATAACTTTTACCAAAGTATGTCACCAAATCACTCTCGATAATTAACGTAAATTGTAGTCTATATAAAGCGAGGGACGGTAGTTAAATCAAAACTTTGTTGAGTACAGCCTTAATTTTACATTAATACTGTCAATGAAACACACAATTTGTCATTAAAAGTCTTCACGCTTTATCACGTATCTAAAGAGATAGACAGAGGGAAGATAGTGTCGAGACACTCCGCTCCTCAATTCCTATCCAATTTTCAATACATTGTGTATTGAGTGGCACAGCGTTTAGCTCAATAGCAATTCATAGAACAAGAACGATTTCATAAGCATCCTTTACAATCATTTTATTTTATTAAAAAAATAACATTTACAATTTATCATTTTAACTTTATAACTTTTATAAAAAATATTAGACTGAAAATATTATATGCAAAGGATGACTTTTCTAATTGTAAGTGTTACTTTCTCCCATTTTCAAAAACCTTCTGGATTGTTGACTAACTTTCGCAGTTAGCTGAAAGCAGTTTCATCCTTCCATTCATAATTATATTCTTCAAATGGAAATAACTGAGAATGGTATTTGACAACTTTTAAGTGTTATAACAAAATAATTAATGTAATATACAATAAATGTAATATCTGAAATAAAAAAGGTTTTTTTTAATTTAGAGTTTTTAAAATTAGCGCGTCCTAACAAACACACACACAATTTTACTCTATTATAATTAATATAATGCTATTAAGCTTTTACCGAAACTGTCTTCGCAAAGTTGTAATCTAGTTAATAATATCAACATCAATTAGCTTTATTTAATTTTTTTTGTCAAAAAACCATTCTATTTTTTGTTAATTTTATAATATTAGTTTTACTTCCTTTACTAAAAATTGTGATATTTCAATTATATTAATATAGAATATGTTTTTAATGCATATTACAATACACATAAGTGAATTTCAAAACGGTACAAGGACAGGGTAATAATAATATTAGCGACAATATGTTTAAACAAAAAAAAACCGATCGAATATAGTAATTGCTAAAGTGAACAGAAAGTGGAGAAGGTCTTTTAAAACTCTATTCTCTTTTCCTACTGTCAAAATCAGGAGATGTCAGAAGATAAAACAGATATGAATAATCCCACAAGGAGGTCTATTAATCTTTCAAGTGCTTGACATATCAAGAAATTGTATAAACCAATGTGTTTTCCTCATATTTTTATTATATGAAAAAGTTTTGTGTAAACAATTTTTATATAGCATTGTAAAATAAGAAATATTGTGTAAGAAACAGTGAAGAGACACTATCGTAATGGCTATAATAAATAATAAATGTGCTTTATATTTTTCTTACTGGAGTAGTTTTTTAAGTCAGTACCGCCGCAAGGCAGGCAATTGAACCTACTGTTAAGACTTTCCGTTCCCATTTTACGCCTAAATTGTGAGACATTGTGTGTTGAATGGCAGAATTCAATGCCGCACTTTGCCTTTATGTTCAGATGATATACTGCTGACTACTATGAATTCAACAGATTTTTAATAAATTGAAAATATTTATCAAAGACTAAGGTTCAACAAGCTAGAAAAAAAATCGAAGATATATGTTGTGTAATAATCTGTAACTATTATATATAATATATTTTTTCTTCTAATCAAGAATAACTTGAAAACATGCATATACAGGGTGGTAAAAGGTTATTTTGTAATTGCTTAATGGGGCCGACATCAAGAGTGTCGTACGCGTGTGTCATTTTTTTATGATGCGTTATTTAGTAATATCTAGTGTTAAGATATTCCGTTTTCTATTTTTTAAACTATAAAAATGTTGCATATATATGTATGTCTCATAAAAGATTTGAGGCCAATTGCTAAGGAAACTATACATATTTTTTTCTTATATATACATCAAATGTTAATTTAAAATATACTTTTTAAAAAACTTTTCTTAATTTTTTCATGGCATAATATAATTTTAAAATTTAAGATATAGACTTAAAACTGCGCTGCGATAAGCGAGCTGTACACAGTCGCGGGTCATATTCGTGTACTCCAGTGGAAACGTAGACGCACGTTGATAGCGCTGACCTATGTGACGTCAATTGTTGCGTTGCCTCTTTGTGGTGTGGCAATGGGCCCGCGCCTTTATGGTGTAAGCAAAGATTTTCCACTTTATATATAGTATCGTTGTAACCAGCACATTGCAGGGTAGGTAAAGGGGACCTGGGAACAGGAATGTGGCGAATTTCAGCCAAATTGCGTGTCGATAAATGGAACACAACACGACGCTTTGCCTCGTTTTCAGGGCGAGGAAATGAAAATATTTTATTTCTTCCAGTGGGAATCGAACCTTTTACGATACAGCCGCTCGTTTGTACCTATGCGCTACGACTGGCCTCATATAAGTAATTAAAATAAGTTATTCTCATCATAAAAATATGCCGAAAAAAAGAAATACGACTTCTCAGAGAAATAATTTACTCTGAATCCTCGTTCATACAGATATCTGTTGATAATTTGGGTACTTTAGAGTATATTATCATAGAATATATATTGTGGGCCCTTTGTGTATGAAGGAAGGGCAAAATCAAAGTATCCCTTGTGAAATGTGTGGTTCGGATACGCGCGTGCCTTTCTTTTATAAAGTTGATACATTTTAAATTAAGCTTTAATTGTCAGCATTTATGAGGAATGTGTAACGGATAAAACTGTGGTTGCGAATTTGATTCCCACTGTGTGTTCGCGCTGTATCCCGACACAGCAAAAAAACACAGCAGGACAGACAAAGGGAATCGAGTAAAACACTTTCAATTTATTCCTATCGTACAAGGTCTGGTGGTATAAGACAAAGCGCAGCGTTGAGTTCGGCCATTCAACACACAATGTCTCGAAAATCATTTATTCTATATAGATATAATCTTCATCGATAAATGAACTAGCAGTAGTTCCTGAGAAAGGCGTGTTCAATCAAACAAACTTTACAGCTTTATAATATTTCTATAAATGTAAACGAATATATAGAATGAATGTAGCCAAATATACTGAATGGAGTTCATGTTATACTGTATTCGTCATTTCTCCTCATTTACATAAGTCATGTATTTATAACGTATTTAATTATAAATTGCCTTTTCGAGGGTAGAGGTAATTTTAACATCTATATTTGTATATAGATTTTAAAGAAGGAGGAAGTTTGTATAAAAAAATTTTTTTAATAAAAATTTCATCCTAGAAACGAATGGTGTGTTAATGTGTGTGTGGTATGTAAATAAAGTTTTTATTTTACTTTTGCATCAACGCACTCATTATTGAATTTATATAATGAATGAAGTTAATTTGATACATTCTCTGCATATTTAGTTGTATTGAAATGTGAAAATGAAAATACTGTACTAATATGTATGAAATTGTAATTGTGGCTTGTGAAACTATTGTATTCTGAACAACATCCCAATATCTGTTATATATAAACATTTATTGTGTTCGTAAATATTGAATATTAAATACAGTTACAGTATAAAAACAAAATATAGTGTAATTAAATACGTACGGTTTTTTTATATTAGTATGGTACAAATAGCAGGGTCGCAGACGTGCGACTGTAAACTTGAGATTATGGTAACGAGGCAAAGCGTAGTGTTGAGCTTCGCCATTCAACACTCAGGTTCTCCAGAATTCAGCGTAAAGTTGGCAACGGAAGTGTCTTCATGAGAACGGTTCCTTGTGGCTGTCCCGCTATTATAATTTTAATATTTTGAATGTCAAATGCTTAATAATTAAAAAAAATATTTATATAAAATATTGCCAAGACTTGGCTGCCACTGTCAAAATTTTGAAGTTATAATATAGAGCGAAGCTTCTAACTATGAACTTCCTAACTCTATGTACAAGTCCTAACTTCATAAACTCTACAATTTATTTAGAATGTGTGTGTGGCTTGCCCGTTTAGTTACTAAATTACTTTGTTCTTCTTCTTCTTTTATTACAAGAACTATAAATTCTTATCGTTCTATTTAGAATGGAAAATAATTTCACCATATATAGAATACAATAACAAAATAATATGATAATTAATATTAACTACTGACAAAACATAGAACTAGATACTAGATATTGATATTTCATCTCTTTCGTCTTCCCTATACGATATATAATTTTTTTCCATTATAATAAATATATATTATAGCCATATATTTGTATTATAATGTAAAAATTCAAAATTTAATAAACCGATTTTAGATACAAAATAATGAAGAAATAACATAAAAATTGTTTTATAAGCTGCCAAAAATAATATTTTTTTTAGTTTAAATGAAAATATGAAATATTTCTATTTCCCGGCTGGGAATCGAAACCACAACCTGTCGCGTTCACAGGCACACGCTTGTGCCTTAGAGGCACAACAGCCTTAAGAGGAACATTAAGCATTTACCTACCTAACACATACCTAAACACATTTATAATATGTGTATTTTATATTTTACAATTTGAAAACAAAGCAATAAAATTTAACTTAAATGACAAGGGTACACAATAACTTGTAAGTAAACCTATAATATCTTTATGAATCTTATCTCTAGGGCTATTCGTACCTGGAAAGTATTTGAACTTCAATATCTATAGAAACAAGAGCCACTTAAATTGAACTTATGGGTTACAAGTAATCAGTGGGATAAGTTATATACATATAAACTGAAAAAAAAAATATATTTATTTTTACATTTATTTTTTAGTTTTACGCCGCACGCAGCTTGGCCATGCTTTGCCTCGACACTAGAGCGAAGAAATGAAAATATTAAATGTTTTATTTCCTCGAGTGGGACTCAAACCCACAACCTGTTACGTTTATAGTCACACGCTTGTGCCCGCCCCTGTGCCACGGCTGGCCTCATAAATAACGTCATACGAATGGCTTAGTGGTCAGAGCGCTTGGACAGTTTCCGAGCGGCGGGGGTTCAAATCCCGCTACGTTCAAATTTTTATGTTTTCTAAATAAGTGAAAATTTCTATACGTTTTCTAAATATATTTTTTCTTTCGTAAGTAAGTAAGTAAGTGAAATAACACTTTAAATACATTAAAAATAACCTACATAATACTAATAGAATATCTAAGTTTTAAACTAACTTTTAAGCTTTAGGTAATACATAATAGAACTTAGAACAAGTTAACAATTGATGAAAAAAGAATAACAAGCTGCTTATAAATATTTTCATTCTTCTGAATTTTTGAAGTAAACGAAGAATATATATTTATCTACTTTATAAATATCTATGACAGACAATGTGCCATTCCTCCAATCTGTTAGGTTCACGTAAATTGTTAATATATGTTGCAAAGACACTGTGTTGAGTGTGTGTGGCAGAATATAACAGTTTACCAGAACGTATTTAATGCGAATCGGACTTGAAATACAAAATGCATCAAAGATATATTGCTCAGTTTTGATGGCGTTGACTTAACTTTTTTCTTTTGCGCTACAAGGGACCGTGGACGTGAATATTTGTTATAATTTTATTTGAACCCGTACGCTCCAACCAAAAAAATCTGTGTCGTGTCTCTATTTTGACAACTAAGTTGAGCCCCAAACATTCGTTTCTCTCATTTAAATTTCAATTTGTATTAGATACATTTATAATAGCCTTGTCTATAGCTTCAGTTATTAGTGCATCCTGTTTATAGCGTGGTTTTGACAGTGCACATAGTTTGGGTGAGAATTAATTATTTATCTCCTTTTTTCCATTTAACTCTGGCGAGACCCAGTGGCGCGTTAAATTCTGCCACTAAACACGCAATGTCTTAAATTTAGGTGGAAAGTGGTGAACAGATTGTCTTGACACTAAGCCGTCTTTACCTACTAAATACAAACGATGATTTCAAATATTTAAAATAAATCGATAACGTTAACATAATGGTAAGAACATACACTAAGCGGTGTATCGGTAAAACCTTTTAAACGTGGCTGAAGTGAATGAAAGTTTAAAAGTTTCGCCTTATAAAATGTGAAATAAAGCGGGCAAAGCTTGTGAATTTTTTATTGCTCATAATTTTACATTATCATTTCACTGGCCGCGCTCGAAATTAGATGGCTTTTAAGAAAATTTTACTTGGTCACTTCATAAATTCTTACTAAAAACCAAAATTCTATAATATTATATAAATAAAATTTAAAAAAAAAATTAGTGTAAGCATGAGTCGGACTCGCTCACCGAGGTTTTCGTACCAATTCATAAATAATTTATATAAAAATTGACCCCACCCGAGAAAATTAAATATTTAATTTGTTCTTTTTATCGCTTTGAGGAAAAGCACGCTGTAGATTCCCCCATTTAACACGCAATGGCTTAGGAAGTCATATTAACGGAGTGTCTTAACACTTGATTCCCAGGTTCTCTCAGCGTACCCTCTGATATATTATTGTTTAAGTACTTGACTGCTAGTATATTATTATTGATTCGACTTTAAGAGCGACGGTAAACATGTTTGAACGCACGTCCAAAAGGTAACTTATAAGTGAACGTAGATTGAACACTCTGTGGACTCTATTTTCCATTTTTTTAAAAGGCTTAGATGGATGATATAATGTTTTTTTAATCTCACGCTCAATCAACTCTCAATATTTCTCACACAGCCACAATATATTTTGTAGAGAAGAAGCATTCCTTACATTTTTTTTAAATAAACAATCGTTATGGCAAAACTGTAGCTCAAACAATAACAACAAGAAACTATCTTGCAATAAATATTAAAAAAAAAACCGTTTAAAATTTACATAAAAATCTTTTTTAAAATAATATTGCTTCGAATGAAAGAAAAGGGGCAAATTCCTCTTTATATTTCCGCAGTCGTGCTCGACGGAGCCGCGAGTGCCGTAAGCTCACGAATGGAGCGCATTGTAGACTCATTTTCAATGATATCACTTTGGAGGCGAGAATTTTTATAATTTATTCAATAGAGTATTTATTATATAAATATTGTTTTTTAACAAAAAATTGGCTTATTACGCTGTTCACGCTGTATATCGCGCAAAGCAGGATAGGCAGAGGACTATCTAGGACTATATAGGACCTCTTATGGGAAGTAGAAAACGGGGACACTAGTCACTATTTCCCTCGTCTTATCTTATAAACATAAGAGATGCAGACATAAAATAGATATTCAAATACGGGAGTAAATCTAGTCTATCATCCTAACTAGGCCACAGCTTTGCAGGTTACGTTATGTGAAAATGTAAAATACGAATGGAAATTGCTACAATTTTCTCAGCAAAGTGTATTTTCTGTTTAGTGAAAGTTATCAGTGAAAGTGCTACAAACACTACTATGTATTATTTACTTGAACGTTATTCTTAATTATATATCGCTGTCTGTATATAGCAGATATATAAGAATATCTATTATTGGGGGCATTCATCAATATAATACAAACGAAAACAATGTTTCATATTTTATTTTTAACACAAATATTAAATTTTAAATTAAGATTGCTTAATTTCTTAAATCAGATTAGCCGTTCCTGAGATTAGTGTTAACAAAGGCACAGACAAACAGAAACCGATAAACAAAAATTGTAAAAATCATTGTTTTGGGTTCTATTATATTGTAAAAAACACTTTTTCTGCTACATGTTCCAAGTACAGACGCCATTCAGTTAAGATTTTATTATAAGTATACATATTATGTTATATGTTAATTTTATATTTTCATAATAATAGACTATTAAAATCACCTTTCAATCAATTCGTCGGTTCTACAGGAAATCACTACCGGCTCGGAAAACTGTTCTGTTAAAAAGAGTCGTTATGAAAAATAACAATATTTTATTTTTCTTAAAAATCCCACTGTGACGCAAAAGCGTTGATATTATTTTATATATATTTCATCTTTACGCTTTGTCCCGTATATAGCAAGCTAAGATCCATCTGTCTGTCGTACTACGTGCGGGATACAGGTGAAGCTGAGAGAGAGGTTTATAAATGTTGCAGTATCCTCAGGGTCAGGTTGTTATTTGTATTGTATACGATCTTATCTCAACACAAACATATCCTTAGTTAAAATCCCTAAGCGTCTTAAACGTTCTTTTCTATATGAAATCTTAGTTTTTAAAAATATAACCTATTTATAGACATATTTGAGACCAGGCTAGACCTGATACATTAACCTTAGCTTAAAAAAAATCAGCTTCACGCTGTATCCCGCATACAGCGTGGTAGGCAGAGGGAACCTCGTGTTAAGACACTCCGCTCCCCACTTTCTGCCGAATTCTGGAGGAATTAACCACGTTAATATTCGTAATAAATTCAATGTTTCCGTGTCTACTCTTAACAACTAATGTAAAATGTTCAAAATATATATAATGGTGTACAGAAAATAATATCATATTTGAAATAATAATTAATTTTCAAATTATTTTGTATAAAGGACAACACGTTGTATAAGTAATTACCAAAGTTGTTTTGTGAATTAAATAATATGTTACTGGTATATTAATGAAATTGTATCTTTTATTATTTATTTTGATATATTTTTGAACATGTCATAATTTTTAGATCTAGTGAGGATAATATGGCTCCCCTTTAGCCAAATTAAATGTATTCTACTTAATGACAAAAATCGCAGATTACTTAGCTACAGCACAGCGACTGTGACTCCATAAGTTAGATATCTAACCCAGTCTACACCAAGTCCAAATCTCCAAGTCTCTCGCCAGAATAACTTGTATAACAAATGTCCTCAGGCGATTTTTATTTCACATTTTTTCAAAGCAAGGAGTGGAAGTGTCATAACCACCAGGTTCCTTCTGCCTACAGCGTGAAGGTAAAAAAACAAAAGGTACTGAACTGATTTCAGATAGTTATGTTTATGGTTTTTTTATATAGGTCCTATGTTTTTTTTTGTAATAAATTAATACATAAGTATTTAAAAAAAAATATAAATGTAATCGCAAGATTTTATTAATTTTCACACTAGAAATCATTGTAAATGCACAGCAAATTTAATTTACAGTAATAATAATATTATGTGTGGGGAACGGAGTGTCTTAACACTAGGTTCCCTCCGTCTTCCCTGCTGTGTGCGGGTTACAGTTTGAAGCTGATTAACTTACTGTATTAAATAAATAAACGTATAGTTCAGGCAGGCGAAGCCGCGGGCGGGTCATATAATCCGATTAAAGAGTTTCATTTAAAATATGTAAAAATCTTGGAAATCAAAGAGCTTATTAAGTTTGTGTATTTTATCATTCCAACAGTGAACTCATCGAATCGTCTACTTCCGTTTTAGCCTTTGTTCGACCTAGTTTTCCGCTTATTGATCATACAGCCATAATATAGTGTCTAAATTGACTCTTAAATTGTCTTTGTAAAGTCCTTGGTTATTGAAGTGAATTTGCCATTATATGTTGTGTATATTCACATTATTGTAATATTTACGTTTTGTTATATTTTTATTCAGTTTTGAATCCTTAATTTGTATCCCGCAAAGGAGCGTCGGCGGAGAGGAACTAGTATCAATAGTAGTATTTATCGCCAGACACTATCCCAATGTACAACGATTATATTTCTGCTCTGTTTTTATCATAATGTGGACAAAAAATAGTTTTAATAATAATAAAAATCTCTGCCTACCTTGCAGGTACATACGCTGCTGTGTGTACTAATAACAAAAATACTCCCAATAATATAAAGTATTATTTATATTAAAAAACGATTCACGCGGTATCCCGTATGTATAGGGATGACGACGGTTATGAACCCGAGAATCTAGAGTCAAAGCACTCCGTTTCCTTCACACTCAATAATTTTCATAATTCCGTCGTCTTATAATCAGAGCGTGAAAATGAAAATAACTAATTTTTCCGAGAGGAAAACGAGCCTACAACCTTCGTACTTACAGCCAGAGGCTGTGTCTCTGAGCCTGAACACACTATTTATTAGTTATAAATAGGTTGTGGCTCAGCGATTTATTTATAAGAAAAGAATTCTAATAAATATAATGCGGACTATTGGAATATTTCTAAGTCCATTTATTTATAATTTACAGGGTCACCCCCACGCTACTATATCTGAGTTCGGTTAAAGCATCTCAAGAATTTTTCTCATAAGATCTCTATTCATATCACATTTTTTATAAAGCACTATTACGTCGTGATCGTGAAGCTGATTTATTTGATTTTATTTACTTATAAAATAGCCTGAAATAAAAAAAAATAAACTTTATAATTTAAGACATTCAATCAATAAAATTTTTGAAATTTGTGTGAATTATAAAGGAAGCTTTATAATTCACATTTTTTTATTTAAGTTATTTATAACTTTTATTATTAATAATACTTAGAAATAACGCAGACTTACGTGATATATGGCACTTTCTAAGTGTCCGGTGACCGCAAGAATATTATACCAAACCTTTATACCCAATGAAATACAAGAAAAAAAAAATGAACGATGGTGTATAGGCGGCCTTATCATCACAGGTGATCTCTTCTAGGCAATCCTTACCCTAAAAATAAGTAAAAAAAAAACCAATCGATATTGTTTTGTGTACAAATTATTAATTTAATATAACAAGCTTACCTACAGATGTAAAAGTAAGCTCTCTGTTATACTCTGTCTACGTATAAGAGAGTTACGAATAGAAAATAAAGAAATATGACGTATACACTTAAAGACGTTGGCTCCTGACTGTCGGGCAAGCGATATTAATTGATATTTCATGACGTTTCGTCAGTAATTACATGAGTTGGCTTAACGAGCTTAAATTTATTATAATTAGAATACATTAATTTAAAGCTGCACGCAGAGGTGACAATTATCTTTTAAGTAAAATTAATTCTCTAAAAAATACGAATACTAATATAAGCATATATTTTTTCTTGTTACGCGTCATTGGCAAACAAAATGTAGCTTTAAGTTTCTTCGAACGTCATATAAATCGAAAGTCTTTTTTTAAATGTCAATTAAAAATTAATTATATTATTATACAATTATTAATTTCTCTGATTGCGCCTTTTTGTATATTATTTATATATTATTCTGTTTTCACAGTTTTATTTTGTAAGAAAACAATCAATATCTACTACTACTGTAATAAACTTACATTTTATACGTTGTTGTTGATTTTTTACATATCGAAAGCCTCGTTTTTTTAGAAAAAATCGAAAGTGTCTCTTGGAAACCATCCAAAGGTTCGGACAACTTAGTTGAATGTTAAAAACCTTACAAATACTGAAAATATTGAAACTCTATGTGTTCGATATATTTTAGAACTGAAATAAAAATAATACAAAAATAATAAAAGCAATGAATTCTAACACTTTATACTGCAGTTCCTTTGCCCACAATATATTTTTTTAAAAGTCAGTTTTTGGGTCGATCCATTCAACAGAAGAATTTTCCACGATTTGGGTTAAAAGTACTATGTGGATAATGCAACACCGTTAACACCGCATCGAACTTTCAATATAGAATGGTAAAAAAAATTGTCTAACAGAATGTGTTTCCGCATATCGTAGATGCCCAATGCAACAGAAGAAACGCAATATGTATATAAGTTAATGTGTGACTGTAAACGTGACGGTTGTGGACTCGATTCCTACTCATGGAAATTAATTATTAAAAAGCTCATTTCCTCGCTCTTGAGTTCTGACACTCGGCGTGCAATGCCTCCAGAATTCGGCGAAAAGTGTAGAGAGACGATTACGACTATTGGTACATTACTGTCCTTCATAGATTCGCACAATCTACTCGGATCTATCTCAGAGCAGTTGTGTGTTTGACATGCACATTTATTCCATTTCAGGAATAGTAGTCCATTAACCTGATTTCCTTTAGAGGATAGAGAAATAAAAACGTTATCGACTTTTAAAATAAAGTTCTGTGACAATTCTATTTTATTCTGTTTTATGAATAGTTTTAGTTAGTCCCTTCTAGTTTTAATAGATAAAGAATAAAGATATTTCATGTTGATTGATGAAGCTTTTCCCATTCCGGTAGGTAAGAGAAATTCTCTCTTAGTGCTTGCCTATACTTCCTAAGCTACATACATGCCAATATATCATAACTTCAATCGGCTTTGATTTCAATTGTTCTGTTTGAGTGTATAGTAATATTCCTGCTATTTAGATCACTTGTTGCTAGAACATGTTGTATGATGTGAAGCCCGGTTTCCATCGTGAGGGGGGCGGGCCCATTAAGAACTCCGTTGTGTGCAAGGAGCCGAGGAAGCAGAAAGAGTTCAAATTAGCTCTCTCAGTTCTTGTAGGCGGAGCGAATTCTTTTTGAATGTGTCATCGGAGTATGTGGCAGTCGTTACGCCATCTGTTACTGGCAAATCTGCTGAGTAGAGGATGTACAGCACCCGACCCAGCACTGATCCCTGTGGAACTCCGGCTTTAATTTCTAAGAGCTCAGAGTATTACTAGTAACTCAGGAACTGCTGAGTGAATTTTCTGCGACTGTGATCTATGGATCCATTAGATTATATTCCGTTTGCTCTATTTTGTATGTTTTGCCCTCTTCAACTGATTATAGTATTGATGATAAAAACCTTTGTTTTGCAGGGCTTCGTTATCGGTTCTGTTCTAATATTATCTGAGTCTTTCCCAACGATAAGATTTCGCGTCAAACTTATGAATGGAGTAAAAGAATAGTAGTTCCACGGTACAGATAAGCAATAAATTGTTTACAACTAATAAGAGACTATGATATTTATACAAGAACGTGTATTATTTCAAAATATATATAAATAAATATAATAATAGAATAGAAAAGATATTAGTTTATTATATATTTTCTATAAAATGTATGCAAAGATGAAAGGTGTTCTTATGGTTTCAAGCAGTTTTTACATACGTACAACATTTGATAAATAAACGACTAATTAATACAAACACAGTGCAAATAAATTATTAAAAACATTTTTTTATTAATAACTTTCAATAGCCGTGAAACGTATACTTACATATGAAATGAAAAAAATCTCAAATTCAAACTATTAAACTTCAAATTTGTTAATTAATACTTCAAATTCAGATTTTGAAATCGTTAGGAAGTCCTTGTTATTAAATGTGAACTTTTAATAGACACTCTGCATAATAAGTATCTTCAACAAATTAAATTTCTATCAAAATGCGCCATATATGCTAACAGGAAATTACTTAATTAAATAACAATTTATGAAAATCCAATACATAATAAGACCACCAAATATTTTCCATTAAAAATTAATAACATCCTATTTTTACGGTCGTTGGATACGTACTCGTATATAAATCACTATATATACTGATCGAATAAATCATTTTTGCTTCACGCTCTATCCCGCACACGCCCGATCAAGATCCCGATCAAGCGCCAATACTCTAAGAGTATAAGAAGTTAACAATTTTACGCTATTATAACTATTTAGTCTAGTTAATTTAGGACTTCGTGGCGCAGCGGCAAAAGGGTGTGTAACGTAACGGTTGTGGGTTCAATCCCCACTCGAGGAAGTGAATTATGTATTTAATATTTCAATTTCTTCGCTTTGGTGGTTAGGCAAAACGCGGTGTTAAAATCTGCCTCTCAAAACGCGATGACTCCAGAAACAGAATGTCTTAGCACTAGGTTTCCTCTGCCTACCCTGCTGTGCATGGGATACAGTGTTAAGCTGATTTAAATTAATTTAATTTTGTTTATAACTATCTAGTTGAAAATTCAACTAAATATCTGCAGGCATTGTTAAGTGGCGGAACTCAACACCGTGATTTATCTCTACATCAGAGCGTAGCATTTTTTTTTTGGAGGAGAGGACAAGGCAAACGAGCGTTCGGGTCACCTGATGTTAAGTGATCATCGCCGCCCACGACCCCATGCAACACCAGAGGAGCTACAAGTGTGTTGCCGGCCTTTAAGGTGGAGAATGTTTGGCGCCCGGGCCCGGCATTACCTAATGCGAAACGCAGTGGCAAGAGCCACTACTTCACGCCGGTTTTAAATGCCGGGGGTGGTATTAATCCGGTCGAGTCTGCCCATACGAGTTACCATTACTAGCGACGTGAGTCTACCACACGTACTCTAGTCGCCACTTACGACACCGACTGGACCAGGGTGATCCTATTCTATGCCGGGACCACACGGCAAAAAGTCACACGCTTGTGCCGTTGCCTTACGATATTTTTTTTATTTTATCTGCATTTCTGTTCCATCAAACGAAATATATATAATATAAGATATAATAATATAAATATTACATTATTATATCTTTATTTTTATTCAGCTAAGATCCGCTCATGGCAATTTCGGCATATCTGCCATTCCATACATACCTGTAGGGTTACACCGCCGTTCAATATTTGCTTCTAACCGTACCACGCCCTTGACGCAAGATATACATATATTGAATATTTATTAGGTTATTTTATCTTTGCTAATTTATTTTTGTTATTTTTTATTTTTATTAAAATTGTTTGCATTTTTGTATGCTTTTTATATTTCCTTAAACTTAATGTATTTAGTAATGTGCACTGATCATACAAGACAATTCGGGCTTAAGACCGCGAAGAACAATTAATTGTCATGCTATAAATAAATAAATAAATATGCGGGAAAAAGCGTGAAGTTGCTATGAAAGTATATTTAAATTTATTTGAAAATATATATTAATAATGCCACTCAACACGCAATGCCTATAGAATTCGGCAGAAAGTGGGGAACGGAGTTTCTTCACACTAGATTCCCTCTGCCTAATGTGTGCGGGATACAGCGTGAAGCTGATTTATATTAATGATTTCATCCTTGTTAACTTGTTATTACCTCTTTTAGCTTTTACATAATGCATTTTTATAAACTTCCATTATAAGTTTACGATTCCTCGATATATTTGATTACACAACTTTATTGCTCTGGAAGTCTTTATTATAATCTTCGAACCCACTCGCGGCTTCGTCGGCTTGTACTATTACTAATTTGAATTACTTTCACGTTCTAATAACGTTATCTTTTTAAAGACAATATCCATTCATTTTTTTGGGATTTTTTTATTTCAAATTTTTAGCAATTTTGTAAAACTAAATACTTTATACAGAAATAACGTTTCTTTATTTATGAAGCCAATTAAAAAAAATAACACAAAATGTAGAAATTTGCCAACATACTATATTTATGTTGATAAAGACGTTTCTGATATCTCTCCTGTTCAGCTATCAGTTACAGTTCTTTTATATCTATAGAATAATCTAGATCGCCCTGAACAAATGCCAATGACTAAGAGTTATGTATAACATATATAAGCACCCGATTCAACTCTCACCGCAGGTACTGTGCTTCCATCGATTCGATAAACATAATACAATAAATGCTTAGGATAATGCAATATATTCGATAAACATAATGTAAAATATACTTTAAAAAACTGTAAAAAATATTGCTTCAGTTAGTTTTTCACCACTTACATAGCGTGAAGCAAAAAATATTTTAAGAATGCGTTGGAATCAAACCTTACAACCATCGAAAAAGGCAGTTATTTCTGTAGAATGTCTAAAAAATCTAAAAAAACTTGTCTAAAAAATCTTTGCAAATGTACACAATTATGATAGAAATTATTTGAAGATTCACTAATATAAATGATATAAGCTAAATCGTAATAATTAGAAAGCTTCGCGGTGTTTCTTTAATAAGTTTCATCAAACATTTTTAATTGATCCAAAAACAATATTAAAGATTTTTTTTTCTTTTACTTTTCTTATTACATAATTATGTATTTTTTAATTAAAGCAATCTGGGTTGAAGGCGTCGGATGAAGCCAAATAATAATAAATAAATTAACTTCTAACTTAGGCGCAGTTGCACACGAGTAACTATTAACGATGGTTATAGGTTCGATACCTAATTGTGTGTAAACGGAGTGTTTTAATAGTAGGGAGCCTCGAAAGTGTCTAAGGGAGTCTGTGTTAAAACACTCCGTTCTCCGCGGTTGTGGGAATATAACACACAACCGTCCTGTTAGACGCTATTAATTAAATATAATTTTAATCACATAATTTTTTTATATAATAATTTATAAGTTGGAATAATAAACATATACTAAATCAATTAAAGAGCTTCGCTTCGTTTCATCATGAAGAGTTAATAAACTAACACCTAAAACGCCAACGCACCAGACCACACTATTAACGGGTGCAAACGTTTACGTTTAAATCACTAATCCACGTGTGGACTATACATGCGTACAATCAATCATGATTACACCTGTGCATATCTATATATGTATGTATCTTCTCTTCTCTTCTTTAACGTGTACACCCAACCACATGTACACCCATCCATATATACATCCTTCCACATGTACACATACACTTCCATATGACATATTTATAAATTGCTATGCAAATTATAGTACAGTGGACGCTATCTACTCTGGATGCACAAGTCGTTCTCGCGAAAACTTGTATTTTCAGTTGAGGCATCCCTCATGGGGTGAAAGTAACTTGGTTCAATTAAATTCAAAGAAGACACAAGTTTGCGCGTTAATCATTAAAAAAATCCCAGTTTTCGAATCGCCAAAATTTCAAAATACTCCCCTTAATGCCGCCCTGAGTATCAGTATATTGAGCAATGCCAGTTACTGCCAGTATCGTGATCATCTGGAAAGTAAGGCCAAATTGGCCTTCAAGAAACTGAGGGTCATCAACAGAGCGAGATGGTACTTCACGCTACTGGGAGTACTGTTCTCATCTCTGGGCTGGTGCACCCCAGTATCAGCTTGAACCATTCGATCGCATACAATGTAGAGCTGTTCGATTCAATGGGGTCCCAATGATCTGTGAGGGGCTTGACACTTTGGCTTTGCGTAAACACGCCTCTTCGCTGTGCTGTCTCTACCGAATTTACCATGGGGAGTGTTTTAAAGAACTATTTGACCTGTTACCAGCCGCCAAATTTTCTAACCACTTAGTACGTCACAACTTAAAATATCATCCACGGCACCCAGATACGTGGCAATCCACTACTCTGCGGTTTTGTAGGAATACCCGACTGGGAATCGAACCTACAACCGTCGCTTGTGCCCCTGCGCGACGACGTCCGAAGTCGCGTTTCTTTTTTCTTAAAAAATGATTCCCAAATGAAATATATGAAAAAATCATCTTATAATTTTTACAAGTTTATCGTAGTAGAAAAAATCCCCAGGCCTCTATTAGAAAAGGTATTCAAATTAAATGTCTTTTAAAATATAATATCCGTTCGTCGTTCAAAATATTTACCAAAAAAGTAATTAAATTAAACTAAATCGTTAGAAAGGACCAATTCCTTAAACCGCTTAATCGTTATTATTCATGTTAATTTTATTTACTTAGACTCCCTTGGCGTCGGGGCTCATTGATGGACTTATTTCGAGTATAAGAATTAGAAACTCAAATTTTAATATACATTAAAAATTCACAACAAATTTAAATTTACAATGAAAATCTACGTAATATCTTAATAATAACTTAAACAATCAATAATAAACGCTAAACATTAACAATAATTTAATAATACGGTATATTTAAAGTAAAAAATTAAATAATGCGTAAAGTTACTCCGAGAATACGTTAAGAAACAAATTCTTTTAAGCGCAACAGTTAATTGTTAAGGGAAAAACTCGTCGCTGGCGAATCCTTGATAAAATGGCGGATGTTCCCAGGATAAAAGCTTAAACGGAAAGTAAATGAACATATCTTCGCTCGATATCGCGTACCTGTTGCGGGACCGCGTCTCCCGCACATACTTCACTTTAAGACCAAAGTTTTACGCGGTAATATTTAAAAAATATATATAGCTTCCACTCACCGGAAGTGCTTGGCTGCTCTCCGGCGGGCCCGCCTTTTCTTTTGAAAACTTTTAAAACAGTTGAAAACAGTTTGACGTTTTGTTTTATACTGTTATATGTATATATTTACATGGTACGCCACGCACGAGCCTTTCGGATGTAGAAACGCGTGCTCCCGGTTAGGCGGTTGTCGAGACAGTGCGGGCTCCGCGCCCCGCCCGGACCTCGCCGATCTCTAGCCAACTTTCCACCAACCCCTGCTGACACCCTGTAAGCCTTAGCCATGCGCCGAAAAAATATTTTTGTGTGTCTATTATTTTTATATTGCCCTTTGGCATTAATAGAAATTAAAATTTTTGCGATTTATTGCATTTTTTTTTGCTCTTTTTGAACAAAGATAGGATTTGAGTGTGTGTTTTTGTATTTCATTATAAAAAAGGCTATGTAACTGACAAATGGAAAGTGATCAACGCCCGCTACCATTTCTCTATATAACAAGAGTATCTTATCACACACAGGTGATAAGATGATAGTTAATAATAATGTTGTACATTAGAAATTACCTAAATTCAACAGATAAAAAAAATCATTCACGCTTCACGCAGTATCCCGCACACAGCACGGAAGGCAGAGGGAACTAATCTTAAGACACTCCGTTTCCCACTTTCTGGCGAATTATGGAGGCATTGTGTGTTGCGTGGCAGAACTCAAAGCCGCGCTTTACCTCAACATCAGAGCGAAGAAATGGAAATGGAAATATAAATGTACATAAATATTCCACTTCCTCGAGTAGGGATCAAACCCACAACCTTCGCGTTACAGTGATACTGTAACGCGACGGTTGTGGGTTTTAAATTTTATAATTTTAATTTTTCGGCGTTATAGTAATAAATGCTTATTTCTAATAGCCCTATAATATTTTGGTAAATGATAAAATCAACAATTTCATAATTAAATAAACGTATATAATTTTATATAAACTGCAATCATTACAAACGTGGGAAGACGGCGAGAGTTTCGGAAAAATACTTAATGAAAATCAATAACTATTTATAATTACTAGAGAATCTGAGGCGTTAACAACACTCGTTGCCATAACGACGTGTACATTAACGAATGGCAGCATTATATGTATGTGTGTTATACATATTTTATTAATTTAATGAACATTCTGTGGATTATTTATATAAGATATTAGCATTCTGCAGTATTTTCACTTATTTGTATTAATCTACATAACAACGATGTGACGTAACGTGACGGTTGTGGGTTTGATCCCACTTGAGGAAGTGAAATATTTATTTACGTTTATATTTTCATTTCTGCTTCTCCGCTCTGGTGACGAGGCAAAAGGCGGCGTTGAGTCCTGTAACTCAACACAAAATGCCTTCAGAAATCGGCAGGAAGTGATGAACGGAGTATCATAACCCTGAGGTTCCCTTTCCCTACCCTGCTGTGTGCGGGATATAGTGTGAAGCTGAAAAAAAAAAGACGGCTTAATTAATATATTCAATTATAGAATACAACAATAGGATTCCTTCCGTGTGACACGTCGCTCCATATGTCAAAACATAATACCAGGTGTCGATCTGCAAATAAAGCGTTTCCATTAATTTAGTATCGACACATTCCTTAAATACTACAGTAGTTCCATACATACAATTAATTGAAGAACCCAACTTAGAAGAGAAAGAGAAGACCGATTGTCATCTAATTTATTATATATGGTTATTTCATTATTAACTCACTACTTAAAATTTAAAATTTGGTAGTCCATGAGAGATTTTTTCAAAAGGACATATTTTTATAGAATTGATTTATGCAGGTATTTTATTTATATTAATAAAGTCAGTAGTATATTTTTTATGAGAAATTTACATTCAATAAAGAAAACAATTTGCATTTTCAAAGATAAACAGTGTTTACTGTTTGTTTGTTTACTTTACACAAATCACTCTACGAAATTTTTCTTTAAGATTAATGACATAGAAAAATTGGAAAATCAATTACATTTATTATATATTTAACATTAGATATTTAGAAAATTTAAATACGTTCAGTGGTTGAATACAAAAACAGATAGTCTAACTATTTAATTTACATTTATATAAAAGCTAACCACATTTATGTAATGTAATGTAATGTAGAAATTTGTGCGGAATATGTGGTATTTTAGTAAAATTACTCTTGAAGTAGATAATTTCAGTAAACTAAAGTCCAAGCAAACTTAAAGTACTATAATTTAAAAGTAAAAAGTTGCGATCTCAGAACATTCGGCATTTGGCTTTTATAACACAGCTTAGCATGCATGCATTTATTTTAATAATATAAATAATAATAATACTTCTACTTACAATTTACCAAGAATATAATGTATTTTTTTATGATTTTTTTAGTATCACGGTGTATCCCGCTTGTAGCAGGGTAGGCAGAGGGAAACCCGCTAGGCACTAACACCTCTAATGTAATTTAATATAATGTAATTTAAACGTTTAATTGACAACTATGAGAGTGATGAACATAAGCAAGTGAAGCGATATTCAAATATTTTACTGTGATGTGAAGCATATTTTTCAAGTAAAACAAATTTATCGGAATTTCATGTGAAACTTCTTGATATTTTTACTATTGCCACGTTGAGCTTACCGAGTATGCGTAGAATTCTTACACTTCAATGAATACAAATTCGTAATTCAAACTATAATATATACATTTTTAGCGAAATCATTGAACCTTAAACGAAGGCATTGTTGTTTTTGCTATAAATCAATAAAAGCTTTAATTATTTTTTATAACATAATCCTATATTGCTAATTAAGCTTTAGCGTGGTTTGGAAAAAGCGTGAAAAACTAATTTAAAGATTTTATTACAAGAAAAAAACAAACACCTGTGTAAACGTGGGATAACTGTTTGTATTTAAATCAGCTTTTCGCTGTATCCCGCATACAGCAGGAGAGTCAGAGGGAACCAAGTGTTAAGACATTTAGTTCTCCACTTGTCGCCGAATCTTTTGAGCCACTGCGTGTTGAGTGGCGGAGTGGCGGTGTTGCTTCCAGAGCGATAACATGAGAACATGAATGAATAATAATACATTCCCTCGAGTGAAAATCGAACCAACAACTTTCGCGTTACAGTCACATCCTTGAGTCCCAGCGTCACGACGGTCTCCTGTTATGTAATTACACTTAATTAGCTTTGAAGATCCTTTTCATACGATTTTTTTTTTTGTTTTTAAAATTTTTGGACTCAAAGTTCTTGATGTTGCAACGGACCGTGATTTTTTTTCATCATCTGCATATGTCGCTTATATCTAGTAAGGTGTTTTTGCATAGCGTGCTGCTTTGTTTCGACCTAAGTGCGAAATTAAAATACATCTATCCAATTGGTATCGTATCTGCAACCATCACGTATATAGTTAGCTGCCGTTCCTATGACAATTTACAATATATATATATAAGAAAGAAAAATTCTAGCAGAATTAGCAGATTTATTTTAAATAAAAAAAAATATGCAGCGTATGCACACACGAGGCTGAAATTCAATTTAAACTCGCCACCGCAGCTGTGAATAGTGAAAGTAAGTTATGATACACAAAATGTAATTTTCTGAGGTGTTGCAAGCGTGGTAAATTCCTTTACTATATTATAAGAGAGGATCCCCCCAGTCGGGGTACTATATCATTTACATTTACGTTTTCTCACTCGCCTTATGATTTGCCCTATAAAGAGAGATAGAGTGGGAACCTATGGCTAAGATTCTCCGTTCTCTATTTCAATGAAAAGGAAAATAGAAATATTTTTCTGTATAAATATATCAACGTCGGATACTGTAATTAGAAACTAGAGTATCGAATAGATTATTCCTTACTTTTATCTAATAACTTAAGATAATACTATAAGACCATAAATAAAACTTAATCGACAAAAATATTATAAAATCAAACAGTAAGAATCTTAGTTAATACAATTCTATTAAGATTTCTGTCTATAAGAGTATAAAATTTTGAAAAAATATATGTACTTACATAATTTAAATAAAATTCGCGATTCCCATGAAAATTATTTCAGGGTCGTGTAGTTGTATTGCATTTCTCTTGCTACGAGGACTTGTAGCGTTCAACGAGAGTACTCAAGTAGTTTTAATATTTATCTTTCTTTCATTATTATTTATTTGTTTGTGTTTTACTGGTCACTAGTATCTTTGAATGAGAACAGAAGAATAGAATGTAATGTCTCCGAAGAAAGCTCTTCGTTCTTTATAAAATTGAGTTTCATCACTCACCACGCAATGCTTTGAGACTTGACCAGAAGCTTTGTCTGTCAGTCACTCAGTAATGGAAGAGATTTATAAGTACGTTTAGTAAGTTGTGGTGTATATGGATAAAGGTATATAGACAAATATAAAGTAAATATATACAGGCTGTAACTCGATCGATGGATCAACTGTAATCTATAGGTAGGGGCCTCAGTGCCTATCCATTTTATCCCCATGGCTCAGCAGATATTAGGGATTTGCGATTTTGTGGAAATAAAATCTAAATACAATATATTGAAGGGTAGTCAATTCTTGTAATGAGAATAAGATTTTTTTTTACTTCACCATTCAAGTACATTTTTTACATTACATGTACATGGTTGCTACAAACGTTATAAAACTTTTAGAGATTATTCAACATAAGTACAATTAGAAATTATATCTGGAAAATAATCACCAGTATTTTACTGCTCTTCGTGAACAATCCTTTATTACTGTACGTAAATACTACATACACTACACGCCCATCCAAAAAAAGGAAAATAAATATTATTGTTTTACATTTTTTTAATAATATATTATATGTTTATACAAAAGTTACATAAGTAATATGTGCAAAAAGTATATAATAACATTACATTTTTCAACAAAACCTTTGTACTTACAAAAACTCAAATATTCCTTTAACATGAAACAAGCCTATAATAATATAGACGATTATAAAAACACGCTACAAAATAAATTTTGATATTTTTATTGCTATTATTAACAGTCACTAAAAATCGATCTTATATTGAATTCGATTGGTCAACCGGGAATATTTAATATAATTATATTCGTAAATAAAACCAGTATATAATTAATTAGTTGTTCATCATATTACAAATATTTTCAACTTTATAAGTTTATATTATAGTATATTAGTTTCTCACATCTTGTTTCATTTCACCAGTAGGGTTATTAAAAAAATCACGAATTCTCTAATATATGCTGAACCACTGAAAATCGATGAACATAAATGGGTATGAAATAGATAGATACTGAGATCTGTTACCTCTAGACTATCGTTGATAGAACATATAAAACATACCTGTATATGCAAACTTTAATAAGTTACCGTTAAGAAATTTTATACTCCATAAAAGCTTTATAAAGAAATAAAACGGGTCAAACAATTAGTTAAAGTTCATTTGTTTTTCATATATTGATTCTTGAAAGCCGATTTGCCTTTAAATTAATGCTGAAATAATACTCAGATACTCTATTATACAGATTGAATATGACGATTAAAATAACTTAACACTGTTTTTTTAGACAGACAGGAAGAACATAGTGCTAAGACACTCCAATCTTCTTTTTCCTACCAATTTTCGATACATAATGTGTTGAATGGCGCAGTTCATCGCCGCGTTTTATCTTCTTTAGCGGAGACATAAAACAATTTAAATATAATATTAATATATTATATTATTTATAAGGAATACAAGTGATTCTTTAAGTCGAATACACAAGGTAAAAAATAACTTGACTGCACTATTAACGTCCAAGCAAATAGCGCCGCTAAGCGAGAGGAGAATGGAGAGCGAAGTCAATGTAACTTGCTGGACGATTTTGCCAAAAAATACATTAGTACTTTGTAATTTTTTAAAGTTAAACATTTTTGTTATTTCAAAGGTTGACATTTTTGTATTTAAATTCAAACTCAAATTTTAAAAGGTGAGAAAAAATGTAAAACTGCTTCATGACTCTCTTTACCACCGAAACGGAGAAATATGTATCATAATTATTATAATACATTCAAAATCGATTCCAACTTTGCCAAAACCAAAATCACTGTCAACGATACGTATATATTTTGAGGATAATTATGTAGCATGATGGAAGGCCGGCTATTAAATTAGGCGAGTGCAATCAACGGCCAATTTACTGGGAAATAGATTTTTATAAATATGAATATATATTTGATATGGAGGTACGTATGATTGTTTGATTTAAAGTGGTTGCGGGTTCAAATACCGGTTGTGTAAATGTCTGTTTTTTAAATACTAGTTTCGATGGTCCCTAGGTAAAGTATCGAAAGTGAAAAATCTCAAATGTTGACCGCAGGTACGGTGTTACAAAAACGTGAATTGCGTGAATAAATTAAAACGTATGTTCAAAAGTATGGGCCAGCTCACATTATCGGAGAACAGAGTGTAACACTGAGTTTCCTCTGACCATGGAGTATGGGTATAAAAGCATATCATGTGCACATTCACCAAAGTGATAACAACGAAGCTATTTTACAACTTCTACTGTTCACCGTGTTAGAAGTTTAACAAAGCACCGTTATCTCCAAGGTCTTTTGGCGTAGAAGATTGTATACATAACTAGATTTTAAGTTCGGCTTCACTTGCATGGTCAAATAGAAATAATAAAGAGTTAAGTATCATATATAGCACATTTAAAAAATTCTATTAATATGAATACATAAAGCATGTCCCAAAATTAACGCTAAAAAATCGGTCAAGTGCAAGTCGGACCTGCCCTTCCTGGATTCCATACCAATTTCAGGACTATAGATCAACGGGGGTCAATTTGTACTAACTTATATAAAATTGACAATCTTAATGTCCGAGATAAATCTGAGCGCTGGTACATTGTATTGTATTGAAACAATCAACGTAATAAAGTAAAATCAACGTATAAATTCTCCTAATCCTCGATAAACGGACTTTCCAATACAACATTTTATGTTATTTGAACAAGTAGTGTTTAGGATTACTTTGTTCAAACAAATATCTTATTAGCTTTTTAATATGAGTATAACTTAAAATATAGATAGAGACATCTACTCGTTGTGCGTTTTCTACCGCATTTATCATGGGGAGTGCTCTGAAGAACTATTTGACCTGTTACCTGCCGCCGAATTTTCTAACCGTACAATACGTAATAAGCTCAAATATCATCCACTCCACCTGGATACGTGGCACTTCACTACTGTACGGTTTCGTAGGAACTTCCTTCCGCGCGCCACTGAACTGTGCAATGGCCTACCCGCGGCGGTGTTTCCAGGTCGATACGACATGGATATCTTCCAAAAGCGCGTTTATCTCCACGTTAAAGGCCTTCAACGTACCTGTAGCTCCTCTGGTGTTACACAGGGTCGTGGGCGGCAGTGATTACTTACCATCAGGTGACCCGAAAGCTGGTTTGCCTTGCCTTTTTCCATATATATATATGTGTGTGTTTAAATTTATATAAAAGATAATATTTTAGAATGAAAAGAACATAGAAGAGAAAAATAATAGGTAAGAGAGGTAGAGGTAGACCATAGTTGACCTCCCAAAACACAGTAATAAAGATACTGGAGGGAGGTCACGTAAAAAGCATGAGGAAGGCATGTATGAAGATGTTGATGACAGTGGACGAGGTGAAAGAGACCGTAGCGTTTGGTGCTCCGTTCTGTCTGATGATTTGGTGCTTCTATCCCGCCAGGGATACAGCGTAAAGCTAAGTTAAGTATAACACGCATTGCCTCCAGATATCCGCGGAAACTGAAAAAAGAAATCATCATTTGAATTAAATATACTTACAATGGGTTCCCAGGGGTACCCTTCTGTGTGTACGATACAGTGAAGCTAAAAAAATCGCAATATCTCGAAAATTGGGTAGAAACTGAGGAAGTACTCGTATCTTAACATAAGGTTGGTTTCCTTTGCCTACTCTCCTATATGCGGAGTACAGAGTGGATCTAAAACAAAAATAAAATGACCATATGCACAACTACAAAAATATTTTAACTTCCATTTTATCATTTATAATACATTACACAGCATGATAAAAAATTATAAGCTATTATTATATCGGCTTTGAGGCTAGTCCGCTTCGTTTCGCGATTTCGTTCGCGTGGATTCTTCATTTAAGTATTTATATTGCGAACTCGTGTTATATTATAACATTTGTTGATATTAATAGCAAGGAACAAAATATTAGTTGGAGTTATTTTTTCTTATTTTTATATGGCAGAAAATTTATGAAGTTTTTAACATAGACAGCACGAACCAGAATCTGAATTGTTAAGACATTTACTTCCCGTTAAGTCCGTTCCTGCTGTTCCGCCGAATTCTGCAGGAATTGTGTCTTTAGCGGTGGACACAACGCCGCGCTTTGCCTCGATACTAGAGCGAGGATATGAAAATATTAAATAAACAACTTATTTAATTCCTAAATCTTCTTTTTAGTTTTCTTTTTCGTTAGTATTAGCAAATATTATCATTTAATAACAGCTTTTCTATCGTCATCATATACTCTACTATAGGCTTACTTACAGATTATTAGATTAAATTAAATATTTTTCCTTATCTTGACGCTGTATCCCACAGGTAAGCAGAATGAATCCAATATTCAAATGACATTTATTTAGCATCTCAAGCAAATTCTTCCCGATACTAAAAGTATATTTTTTAAAAATTTCGATTTTTTTGTTGTTAAAGTGAAGTTCATGATTAAAGTATATTATTAAACTTAAAGTTATTAATATATAAACAAATGCGGCCCTGAGATAAAATTTAATTCATTGTAATAAGTTTACATAAGGCGTGATCAAATGAAGAGAAATTCTGCTGTGTGCGGGATGCAGCGTGAAGCTGAAAAAAAATATAACATCAATTTAAAAAAAACACAACTGTTAAGTTTCTCGCAGGCTCTTTGAAGCAGAATTGTCTTCCGAACCGGTGATAGCTTTAAAGTCTATCGCCAATACAAAAGTTATGTAAAAGTTTATTTGAAAAAAGATTATTTTTAAACTGAATTTATTAAAATTTTCAATTCGCAAGTAGTAGTTTCAACTAAGGCCACTTTGAGTTCTGCTAATATATACGCAGTGCCTCGATAATTCGGCGGAAGGTGGTAATGGAGTGTCTTAACACTAGGTTCCCTCTGCCAACTATGCTGACCACATCATAGTTATAGCAGGTTAGGCAGAGACAACTGCAATAAGGAAGGAAGTACTACCTAAGGCTGGGCTCTCCTCTGGCTACTCTTCCATGCGAAAAAAAAAACGTGAAGTTGTTTTTGTATACGCAAACTTAATTTTTTTATTACAAACTGAAAGTTTCAAACGTAATTTATAAAAGGCTAATTACTATGAACACTTTATTTTAAAATACAATATTACTATGGAAATCTGAATAATTTGATAAATCACCTTTTACATTGGTATGCAAACCGAATCAGGTCACGACCCCCTACATCCCTTCCATTCCATAATGTCGATCCACACGAATAAATTATACAGTGGATAATTTCGATTCATTTAATTTCCGTGAATGTTATGTCAAATGCAGTGAGTGAATCGTACGTCAAAATACGTTAAACAAACATATGTAATGAAGCAGAATTTATTTTTAAAAATATTTACTTTTTACTTTCACGCTTTTTCCGCATTTAGCGGGCACAGGCGGTGTCATTTTTCATATATTTAAAAATATATGAAAGTGGTGAAATCTATATGTATACTTTCGTATAATATATTATGAAAAAACATTTTTTTTTTTATTTTCATAATCGGCGTATGGTTTCACATCGTGCAGTTGGCACATAGCAGGGCAGCTCGAACCCGCAACTATCGTTATTATAGAATAGACGCTGTGAGTAATACTTACAATAAGTTGGATAAACATGAGGCACTACTACGTTATTCTATTGTAGTACAGCAGTTTAAAGAATAGAAGTAGCAAACGCTGTACAGCTGTTAGTTATTTCCACTTAACCTTCGGGGCGAAACGGAGTATGGACGGAACGGAGCAGATTCCATGCGCAAATTTTTTTTTAAAATTTTGAACTATCATTGTCTACTGCTCCACGAACGGGAGTTTATTGGTTACCAGTTTCTTGCAGCTTGAATCCATTCGCTGCATGCCATCTTTAAATAATATTTACTTCAGCGCGCTGTTCTACGTGTAATATTGGTGACTTTGAATCTCTAACAAATAACCTCATTGTGAATTCTATGTGCTAGCGAACCTGTACTGTATACAAATGCTCAGCATAACGCATTCCATCTCTTCTTGATCTTGAATTTATGGACCAGCCCTGTGACGAGTCCATGTTTCGATTGCGTAGGTCGCACTGATTGAATAGCCCAAATACCAATTCTCAATATTAAATATCAACCTCAATATTAAATATGGGAAAAAGCCGAGAAAAGTGTATGAGAATGTCTGAAAGTGTCTGTGAGTGCTATCTATATACGAGATAAAGCACGAAGGTGATTTTACGTAAATACAATAGTACCGTGTAATACCATGCTACAATAGGAAATTTCAAAATTGTAGATAATTTAATTAATTTCTGCACAAAATGAAAATAAAAAAATTAATTTAAAATCATCTTATATTTACAAATAGATACTTCAGAATTGATAAAATATAAAAATTACTTTCTAGATTCATGACAAGCTCGGTTTGTTATATTTTAAATATTGTCCTGTACTGTTTATTTTAGTTTGAAAAATGGATGTAAAGAGCTAATAGCGAAATTTAAAATAAATTTCTTACTGCAACTCGGAAAATAGGAATTTTTCCTTAACATCTTGTGATTGCCTTGGAATTTTTGCTTTCAATAGACTACCTTTGACTTCCGGCACATTTCTGTAGACGTCGTTGTAGTTTCTTAAGGACTTTGTAAATTGTACAAAATGTTACTACTTTAGAAGTTATGTTAAGTGCATACTTTTGAAAGCTGCATAGAAATATAGTTTTTTCTAGCTTTACAATTTATATAATTGTTTTATGTACTTTTTTTTTTAATTAAAAATTAATTTATTTTATAAATTACACTTTCTTTATTTTACTTGAACCTAACATTAAGAAACTCAGGAAATCACTTGTATGGACATGATTGACACATGTATTAAATGGTGAAACTTAACGCCGCAATCTGATTTCATACCAGAGTGAGAAAAGTTTTTTTTCGCAATCCCTGAATGGAAATCAAGTCGACAATCGCTGCGTAAACAGCCGGACCCGTACACAAAAATTAAATCAAAAAATACACTTTAAAATGAACGGACATTCCTCAGTAATTATCCAGTTCAGTAATTTCGCTCAATACTGCTGACTCCTATCGAATTAACGTCATTCGTGAATGAACGAAAAGTACGATTGATGTGATATGTCATATTGTTTGATTCAGTCTTTTGGTCAGTGGGTCTTATAAATCGGATATAAAAAAAACAGCAGAAGCATTACTTCCGTTTTCCACTTTCCGGCAAGCTCTCGCGGCATTGCGTGTTAGGTAGCGTTTAAATTCTATGATAATTTAGAGTACCTAACCTTTTGTCAGTGAAGAATTTTCCCATGTAACAAGTGTGTACTGTAGTTGATAATTGGCCTCAAAGCTTAGTTATAAATGTTGCGCAAAAAAAAACAATTCTTTTCTTTGTAACAATATTTATGACAAGACTGAGTACATATCTCTAACAAAATCCATTTATAAAATATGTGTGACGTCTTATCTTGTGAAGATTGAAAATATAACTTTATTATTATGGGAAAATACGTCTAGCCAGGTCACAAGTAGTATATATTATAAGATGTCTATTCACATGGCTCAATGACGTTGTCACGTTCCCATTATAAAGCACATTATGAACAGAGTACTTTTGACATATCAATGAACTGTGTTAAAACATCTAGTTTGTGACGCAGATAAGAGAGAGTCTAGGTATTTCTTATAATTCTTTTTTAGCTTCAACTGTAACACGCCCATAGCAGAGTAGGCAAAAGGGACGTTCTGTCAAAACACTCTGTTTCCATTAAGATGTTCCCCACTTTGTGCAGAATTTCCCTCGACGCCAGAGCGAAGAAAATGGAAATATAAACGTGAATAAATATTTCACTTCCTCGAATGGGAATCGAAACCACAACCGTCGCGTCACAGTCACACCCTCGTGCCGCTGCGCCACGACAGCCTCTATTTTATAATATTAGTTATTATAAACTAACATAATTAAAAACAATCTTAAAACTCATACGATGTCACCTGAAAACAGATTTCCTAGACTAATAACACCTGCAGCAGAGCGATGGATTAGTGCCGGACATGAGTTGTGATTCACTCTCGGAAACTGACACAGTAACGTAACTAGTTAATAATAGTTAAATAGCTAAAGGCCGACGTAATGTGAACGGAGTGTCATCATATTATGTATTAAGATTCTCTCTGTCAACTTGCCTTGCTCCGTGAAGCTAAAAAAAGTTAATAAGCTCGTTGGGCTCGTTGTCTATACTAATTATTATAAAAATTAAAGTTTGGTTGTTTGAACAAGTCTTACAATCAGAGCTAGATGTAAAAAAAAGTGTTTTATTCGCTCAAGCAGGAATAGAACCCACAGTCGTCAGAACATTCTGATCCAATTCTTACGTTTCTCCGGTTTGGCGGTGTACAAGTTTTCAATAATCCGATGCACCCGTATCTTCTTGAACAGATCACCTTTTCTCCCATTTTATATAATGCATCAGGCACATAGAAATACCATTGATGGTTCAGGGCCACAAGCGTGGTTGCGACAAACTATTTTTTTTTCGATTCCCACTCGAGGAAATAAAATATTTAATATTTTCATATCTTCACTCTGATATCGAGGCAAAGCGAGGCCGTTATGCCGTAGTGGTACAAGGGTGTCGCGCGGAAACGCGACGGTTGTGGGTTCGATTCTGAGGATGTGAAATATTTCTTTACTTTTCTTCGCTCTGGTGTCGAGGTAAAGCGCGGCATTGAGTTCGTTGAGTATAGCGTGAAGCTGATTTATTTTTTTTACTTATCTGGGATCACGTTTTGTGGTAGTGGGTGCCACAATTTGAATGTCCTAGCTTACCAGGTAGTAGAACAGACAACGGAACCCAGGCGCTGAAGGTTATACTGCAGTTCGGTAGAAGAAACTACATGGTGGAATATGGCCAGCAGTTCGCCTCCCAAATTCTGTATTATATAAGCGATCGAACAAGCTTATAATATTTTGCGTATGTTTCAAAATATTTGAATAGTCATAATTTTATTTAATCTATTGGAATTTTTAATAATGTTCCGAATTCACAGCACTTTGGTATTCGATACATTTGTATATATGTACTCGTATGTACATTGTACAATTTCATGGATCGCCAGATAAATATAGGTCGACATAGTATAGTTAAAATAACTTAAATAACTTTAATATATTGTACATAACTATATTTTGTTATTGGATCTATTGTGGCGTATTTGACTGTACATGTGAATATAGCGGATTATAGAATATAGAACGAAAATAGTTCAAAATGAATTCTATTAAGTGAATTATGTACATTTTCTCTCTTTATTAAGACAAAGCACTGCGTTGAGTTTTACCACTCAAAATGACGTGATGTCTACGATTTAAGCGGAAAGCGGTGAACAGTACCTCGACACTAAGATATCTCTCATGCTATGCGCGAGGGATGAAATTGTACAGCTACAGTTTTTTTTACGCCACTTATATAAAATCACACATTTACAAAAATAAAAATAAATATTAAGGAAGTAGAAAATTAAGTTTTACATACTCTTATACATATATTTTTAAATAACAAATTCAACCAACACATATAATCTATACGTATGTATTTGTACTTAGAATAAATCCGTAAGTGACAGGTGTTTGCACATAGAAGGCATGAGATAAATATAATATTATTATTGAGGGCAATTTTATCTCTTTATTTGTACTTTGTTCACACTAATCTCAGAAACGGCTAAGCCGATTGTGCACGGTCGCTCTATTATACTTTGCCAACCTTCCCTTAGCTTTTAGCTTTTGTTTTATTTCAAGCGGTTCATATATAAAAAAAAAACAACATAAACTATTTTGTAAATTGCTGTAATATAACTGTTTTATGGAATTGGCTTAACTTAACCCAGCACACACAACCAGTGGTAAACCCGACTGGTTGTGGGTACGATCCTCATTCGAAGAAATTAAATATTTACTATTTACATTTCCTCGCTCTCGTAACTAGACGAAGCGTGGCGTTGAGTACCGCCATTCAACATACAATATCTCCAGAGTTCGACGGAAAGTGGAGAACGGAAGCATCTTAATGGAAACTAAGTGTCTTAACACCAGTTCTCATGTTCCCTCTGCCTACCCTGCTAAGTGCGGGATACAACGTGAAAAATTATATATATATATTTCCAACGACATAACTAAACACGAAACTGCTTGTGAATATTAGTTTTATTATATACCAAAATGTCCATTATATAGTGTGTGTTAGGCACACAACGGCAGGTAGGCATATACCTATATAGGCACAGGCACAGCTCGCTTGACGTCTCGACGAATGCCAATTAGCCCGAAGCAGATAATTTGATATTCACCGATGACTGAACACGTATAATAGCTACGCTACGAGTTCACACAAGCCGGGTCAATACTATTGTATTCGCGACACACCGACCAAACTGTTATTTCTAGTTTAACTTGTTTATTTATGCATAAGCTTTTATGTTTTAAGCGTTTCAAATGCAGAAGCGAAGCGTAACTTAACGCTGTACTTTCCCTACAATATAGTTTACAGCATTTCGAAACATACCTTGGTCTTCGCACTCCGCAACTTGTCTAAATTAAACGTGGAAATAGAAATGTCTCAAATTGGAATCATTGCCGAAGTGGATTCATGTCAACATTACTGAAGACAAATGAACACAAGAACACATTAGATAACAGTAATAATTTAATAAAATAAGTATGTAAGTAATAAAATACAATATGATTCTAAGAAATGCTACAAAGGTCAAGCCGTCACGCTTCAATAATACTTTATAACAAGTTTCAAGAAATCTTAACAATTTCATCAGAACGTGGATGTAGCGAACACACTCCCGTCTTAATGGAAACATTATGTTATAAAACTAGGTATAATACTAGGTTCCCATTTTACTTGGGAACCTAGTGGGTACGGGACATATCGTGAAGCTACAAAAAACATATCAGAATAAGTGCTAGCGTATTTAGTTTCTGAGGGCAGCGTGACAAACCGGCACCACGTCTGTGTGCGCGACGTGCGCTACGATTGTGGGTTCGATTTACGCCTAGAGAAATGTGTTATATTTATTTCTTCGTTCTGGTAACAGGCAAAGCACGGCGTTAAGCTTCGCTACTTAGCACTACCCTTCACGAGGGATACAGAGTAAATGTATATCAACTATTCAGTATTTTAAATAGCTTTACGTGGCAATTTTTAACAGTTTTAAAGAAAACATTCTAATTTTCATAAATTAATCTATATTATTTAAATATGAGAAAGTCCCATAATAGTTTTAGTTTAATATTATCTTATTTTTAAACGTTGGCTTCACTAAAAATATATAATAAGATAGGAAATGACATTTGGAAGCGATTTAGGCCTAAGTTAAGTGGTAACAGAATTTATAATAAGGAAGAAAAGAACAGAGGCCAATTGTGGAGCAGAGGCAAAAACGTGTGACAGGTTATGGGTGCGATTCCCACTTGAAGAGAGGAAATATGTAATATTTAATTTCATCGCCTCTGGCCTCAAGCCTCTGGAATTCAGAGGAAAGTGGGGAACATAAGTGTTTGAATGGGATTGGAGTATCTTAACACTTGGTTCAACAGAAGAGAAGAAAATTAATCCAATACCGATGCAATTTCTATACTCTAATAGCACTTCACTTGGCTGTGTGGTATGGTACGATTTCACTATTTGAACGACTATAATTTTAGGTGCATTTACGAATAATCTCGTAGAGCCATCCATTTTATTTTGACATGACGAAATTCTACCGTGGTACGTTGAAAAAATATTTGCCAAAATTTTATTTTTCAGCTTCACACTGCATCCCGCGTATAGCAGGCAGAGGGAACCTAATATTAAGACACTGCGTTCTCCTCTTTCCACCGAAATTTTTCTATATATATAAATTATAAAGATATTTACACTGAAACAAAAATGTTGTTATACTCGTAGATCCCCATGCTAAATATAATTTTATTAAAGTTATCATGTAAATTAGTATTATAGATACACATCATAATTTTTTAAAAGTATAATCCAAAAATTAAGCATATTTGTATTAATTATATTATAAAATAAATATAATAATTTGATCATTTTCAAAACCATTTTATTACATTTTTCCCCACGCTGGGCACCAAGTGGCCAAGAACGAGTACACAGCTGGTCTCTCGGGCAGACAGTAACCTAAGCTTTCGAGTAGCGAAGGAGTTTTCGTGACTGACGTGTGAAAATCCTGAAAGTTTATGACACCGTCCAAGTCCACGTCCATGCGTTTCAACATAATGTCGACAAGCTCCTGAAAATAAAATTTTAAAACTTTAACATTTTATGTATTTTTAATTCTTACCATAAACTTACTATAAACAACTTCACGCTTTTTTCCCGAAAAACAGGGTAGGTTCCGCTACCTAGTGTTAACACCCTTCGTTTTCCAAGGACCGCTCAACGTACTGAGTAGCAGAACTTACCACTGCCGTTTTCCCGCAAGAATGATTTAAATCAGTGTGGAACGGAGTGTCTTAACACTAGGTTCACTCTGTCTACCCTATTATGAGTGGGATACAGCGTTAAGATGACTACACTAGACTAAAACAAGTTGGTAGCTTTGAAACGGGAAAATTGCATCTTGTCATTAATCTAACGTGTGATAAAACAGAGCCGGACTCAGATTATAAAAAAGTCAATCAATTCGAATGGAGGCCGCGCAACGACGGACGTATATCAGATACTTTCTAAAACAAAATATGAATTTGAAATTGACAACAAGCAAAGGGATTTTTTTTCAGCTTCACACCGTATCCCGCATATGGTGACCTAGTAAAAAGAAATTCCTTTCCCCACGCCATCGCCACGGTATCGCAACGCCATGGCGAGAACATGCGTATTGGGTGACGTAACTTAACGCTGCGTGGTAGTAAAATTGTATCGCTCTTGTTGTATTGTTGCAATTGAATTGTTTATGTAATTGACGTTTTAAAATTGGGTTTACGTGCTACGACTAGCCCAGTGTTGGTTATAGGCCCAGGTTAATAATATTTGTCACTTATAGTTCCTAAAAATAGTAACATCGCTAATTTGAAGACCACATAAAGCTCAACAATTCAACGTGAAAAAATTTAAATCAATCATTCATATCTTTAAAATATAATATTTTTTTTGCTGTTAGATAAATGTCGGTGTAGAGTCCCGTCATCTAAAACATAGTCTCTAAATAAAAAAAAAAATTAAGAACAGAATGACGTTCTACAAATTTATGACTGACACGTGTAAGTAAATAATATTTCATATTGAAAATGAAATAACTTATTTCTTTGCAAAGTGCTATTAATGCAATTATTAAAGAAAATACTTTGAACGATATAACTTTGAAATATCATTGATTTGTGTCCCTGACACTACTTCTTGGAACTTTTCACACTAAACTGAACTGTTTTGCTCATTTAGAAAGAAATGTCATTAAAATTATAGATAAAATGAAAGTACACGCGATTAGTGTAGGTTCAATTCCACTGGAGAGGATGTTTTTATTTAAACAATTCTCATTTCTTCATATTTTTTTTTAACTATCCAGTGGACTAATTTTATTTTGTATGTAGCGGATAAATTCGAAACTACAAGGCCAAACTGTATGACCCGATTCCATTATCATTAGATTTTTTTAGATTGCCCCCGCATGGTAGCAAATTTATAGATGTATTCACGTCAAAAATCGTTTACATTAGACGACATTAAGCCTGATTGATGATATAATTATTATTAAAGAACCACTACACCAGGCAGACGAAACCCTCTTCCACTCCATTCCCCACTTTTCGCCGCTCGATGTATTGCATGTTGAGTTACGGACCCCAACGCCACGCTTTGCCTGGTTGCTAGAGCAGAAAAATGGATATATTATATATTTCATTCCCTCGAGCGGGAATCGAACCCACCACTGTCGCATTTACAGTTTTATACTCGTATTATGCAATAAAAAGATAATATCCGTATCTAGTCAAGTTGTCATACAAACTACATTTGGTCTTCATATAAATATTTCAAGTAAAATATAAAGATATTTACTCGGAAATTGATATTGCAAAGGTAAAATATTAAGACCAAAGTACCGGTATGCTTTTGCTGATATAAAACTATCTCTTATTTTTTATTATAGAACTCACAAAGTATATTTCTTGAAAATATTTTTAATTGTACCAGTTGATTTTTAAGGACTACACAATGGTTTTAGTATTGACATAACACAATTAGCTCTCGGTCGACGTGGCGCATCAGAGTTTGTAGGTTCGATTCCCGCTAGGTGGAATTGATTATTGCCCAATTATGAATTCCGCCAAATTTCCGGGTTTATAATACAAAATTCGTGCATACGAGTGTAAATGTAAATTTGTCAAATTTGTTTGTTAGCTTCACTCTTTCTATTTATTAAATTTTTATTTAAATAATGCAGTGCGGCTGCAGTTACTTTCTTTCATAGCAGGTTTGGCGGGGAGAATCTAATCTCAAGACACTCCACTTTCTTCTATCAAAACATTGGGTTACAAGAGTTGCGGTAATCAACACCGCATTTCTTTTTACACGAAATATTTAAGATTAAATCTTTTACCTGAGTTATGATCGAACGCAAAACCATCAGTTTAGTAGAAATAGAAAATATACTAGATGGCATATTTATCTTGTATAACGAAACAATATGAAAAATAGAAACCTATTAGGCAGCCTTTTGAACGTCTGTCAACTGCATAATGCCGATGCACAAAGCCCTCTCTCCAGACCGCGCTAATATAATAGATCACTACAGACCAATTGAGGCAAGAGTGGGTGGTTGTGGGTCGATTCTCACTCAAAGGAGTTCATCTTCTCCCTCTGATAACAAGACAAATGTATTGAAACTTCGCGTGAGAAGGTGAAATTTGACAAGTAAGTTCCTTGGGGAGTGTAGAAGAACCCAAAAAGAGCATTCATCGAAAATCTCACGGTATAGGTGATAAATGAGATTTAATATTTATGCTTCCCGTATATACATATTTGAAGCCGCAATTATTTCAAATAAACAACGACATTTTGATAATTCAACTTGCTTACAACTAATAAATGTATTTTTTAGCTTTACGCTCTATCCCGCATATAGCAGAGTTCTCCACTTTTCACCAAATCTTTGAAGCTGAGATATGATTTGCGTGCGGAGCGACGGAGCTCAACGCCGCGCTGAACGTTGTCCACAGAGCGAGAAAATGACAAAAATTCAGTCTCCCGATTTCAGAGTGGAAATCGAACCATCACCCGTCGCGTGGTAGACGTTGTACTTTCCCAATAATATTAAACTAATAAAGTTAATTTCCATAATTTGCTTCCGAGTGATAAAATTCCTGCACTTTACAAGTACGAACTTGAAAGTTATGACACTCAATTTACACTGAGAAGCCTCATTAATAACAAATAGTTGCACAACTTATTACGGATTTATGGCTCATGTTTATTTTATTAAATATAATAATAATTGATACTCTCTATCTCGCATATGGCACACTAGGTCAAGGAAATATAGTGTTACAGCTCACCTCCCTCACTTTCACGTCCAAGGTGGCCTGCTGAGTGTCTTATAATCACAGCATGGAAATTGAAAATAAATAATTCGTTCGACAGTGTGGCTATCGAAACTTCTTGTTTACAGTCACATTGTTCAATTTAGTTTTGAATAATTATATTTAAATTTTTATCAATGTAATCGCTTTGACAAGAAAAATAACGCAATTTCATTAAAATAAATAAACAACAAAATGAAGTGTTATTCCCGACTGCTGAGCAAGGGTTATTTCAGTCGTTGCGTTTGTATCCTTATACCCAAAGTGATATAGAAGACCATAAAGTATTGATATTTAAACAGGAAAATACGTAGTGTATACGGATAGACTTGGAATGTCAAACGGAGTGTCATAACACTAGATTCCCTCTACCCTATTGTGTGCGAGATACAGCGTGAACCTATAAAAAAAAGATAGACTTCTATTGTATTTTCCGCAATCGAAATGTAATTGCATAGAAGTGTTTATTAATTGTATAAGTGAAGCAATCAAACGGGAATGTTAAATTCTATTTAAAATGTAAGAGAACAGACCAAATAATCTCTTGTAAAAGGATAGTAAATAATGAAATAAATGAAGTTTTCTTAAGAAATGTACTAAAATAAGATATTTTTTATAGTTTCACGCTTTATCTCGGGAATAGCAGTGTAGACAAAGGGTTCCGTTCCCCAATCACTGCACAATTCAAGGATGGAAATCAAAGCCATAACCATCGTGCGTACAGGCAGATACTGTGCCGCTAAACCTCAATGACCTATTGACAGAAAACTTTAGTCAATAGTTTAAATATATTAAAACTTATACAATTACTTCATATCAAACCAATACTAAAATTAAACATATTTTTTTATTTTCAATTACTTTGGGGTCTATATAAGATTTGAGAACACATCGCTTACGCCATCTGTTAATGCAGGCTTATGAGGAAAAGCTTCCCCATGGGACAGTCTCTATAAGCTTTCGTCTCAATATACTTAAGAATATATATAGATGGCGTACACATTACTAATAGATCAAATAAAATAAGCTAAATAAGCAAATGTAAATATAAATTTAAATAAATATTTCATTTCTTCCAGGGGGGATCGAACCCACAACTAATCGATTTTACAGTCATACCTGCGCCACGACTGGCCCCATTTATAACTAGTAAGTAATGTCGTTTTTTTCATTATATTAGTTATTATACTTATTAGCACTAAAATATATAAGCAAAATAATTTTATTACTAAGCAAATTGGCTGTATTAACGCCTGTTGGTAATAACGATTAATAGACAGTACAGATGTTTTTCTAATTTAATAAAAAACTTAGACTTTAAATGTGACGGTTGTGAGTTCGATTCCCGTTTGAAGAAATTACTTATTTTCCTTTTATTTCACTCTGGTACAACACAAATCGCGACGCTTAGTTCCGCCACTCAGCACGCAATTCCCCGAATATTAAGTAAAAAGCGGAGACAGACAGACATTATATGTAAGATAAAATAAATATTGCTAAAATTGAGGCTATCATGGCCCAGAAGCGCACGTGTGTGCGCCTGTGCTTATAATGCGACTTTTGTGGGTTCGATTCCCACTCCAGGAAATGAATTATTATTTATATATTCATTCTATATCAATATTAATATTTTCATTTATTCGCTTCGCTCTGGAAAACTAAGGCAAAGGCCTGGCTCTGTGCTCTGCCACTCAACACACAATACCTTCGAAAAATATCGGCGGAAAACAGGGCACGGAGAGTCTTAGCACTAGGTTCCCTCTGAATTCTCTGCTGTATGCGGGATACAGCGTGAAATAATATTTTTTATTGCTAAAACAAAATATACCTTAACTGCCTCTTCGACATCGTCATCTCGAGACGCTTTCGCCAAACTCTTCTTCATTAATTGGTACATTGTTTCCCTTCTTAGATGTCCTTCACCTAATAAATCATAACACTGAAAATAAAAGTGAAATATCACGTCATATTAAATGTACAAAAAAATCCACAAATACTTTTAATAGTATTCCGTAGCAAGTGTAGGAACGACTACTCCTATAGGATTATAATAGTATAGACATTCTCTATACTTTCTCAACCTCTTTGTAACTTCACGCTGTATCCTGCATATTACAAAGACGACAAAGGGCACTTAGTACAAAGTCGCATAAATTTGCAGTTACCGTCCTATGGAATGTAACTCAATACCGCACTTTAAATACAAGCTCCACGAAACATTTAAAATATTAAAGAAAAAAAAATTGCACACAACAAAAAAACCAAAATCAAATCACACTAACGGTAAAAGCATACGAAATTCTTTCTTCCAAAGTTCCATGTAGATATAGAGACATTGCCTTAGCGAAAGTTTCCATAGTGACGTACGGCGAGGTGCCCCGATCGAGGGCGACCATGACGCGCTCCATCATGTACGCGTCAGTCATGCCGAGGCCTGTGTGAAGGACGTCGCGGAAGTGGGCCCTGAAGAGTTATACTAGCATATAAGTTGAAAAAAGAAGCGAAAACCGCTGACGACGATTTACCGCATCAATTCGAAAAGAACCATGAGACATTAATTTTTAAAAATTAGACGACAAATCGTATATGATTATGGTCTCGTATACGATAATGCTCTCTCGAAAGTACATTGTAGTAGAAGTAGAAGAAGTACTTCCAGAAAATATTATATATGTTAAAAACACATTTATAATGTCACCAAAATTGCCGATATTCGTAAAATTAATACCAGGAATAGGCTTTATCTTAGTGCACCTGTAACTCAGGATCCCAGAAAACGTCTGATAATTTTCTATATCACGATTTAAAAAAAATGTGAAAAGACGTTTTTGTGGTAAAGGTTCAAATTAATGATTTTATAAATGATGGAAATGAAATGGCCTTGGAAATGAAATTTTAATTAAATATATATTTGTATAAAATTGAAAATTAAA
>JBAIZZ010000378.1:151087-202240 GCA_037355905.1 Heliconius aoede
AAATCACGGTAGCGCGCGGAACTTATTTTTATAACTAAGCCGTAAGATTTTTTAAATATATAATTTTTTAACAAAAAGTTTATATTTAAAAAATATATTATCGATAAATATATTATATTTAAATATATATTTTTTATGTACCTTTACAATATTATTATATAGTATGATTACAGCGATAAAGAGTTTGTTCAGCTGAACGCGCTTATCTCAGGAACTTTACGTTTGCATTGTTTTTTTTTTAGTTTGCTAGTCTTTTCATGGGGAAACGCCGTTGCTTATTTTCTGCTGAATCCTAGAGGTATTGCGTGTGAGCAGAACTCAATGCCGCTCTTTGTCTCGACACCGGAGCAAAGAAATGAAAATATTCAATATGTCATTTTTTCGAGTGGGGATCGAACGCACAACTAGACACGTCTACAGTCACACACTTGTGCTCCTGCGCCACGACCGGCGTCTGGCCGACTGAGGAATGAATATAAAGATAATAATAGGTCCCATAAACAGGAATGCGTATGTACATAGTTGTTTTCATGAATTTTTAATTCGAGGCTAAAATATAATAGCATTCCATAGTGAACCATCGCTGAAAGGGAATCCACGTATATTCGAAATGTAAAAACTGTTGTTTATATATTTCTTTATAATCGGGATATATTCATCTATCTTTTTTTAAATAGCCGAGGGACCCTGGGAACCCTGGGAACCCTGGGAACCTCCGTTCCCCGTTAACATATTCGTACCCCGCTTTCCTACGAATTCTTGAGGCGTTGCGATGAGCGATCAAATAAAAAGGTATATTTATATATTCGAATTCAATTCTAATTCACACAAAAATAATACATTTATCAACTACTTATGAAATTTCACTTAATTCTTAACTTGAAACAATTTTCACGTGTCTCAAACATGGCTTCGCTTGCTTTCTGTTTCTTTTTATATAATAACCAAAGATCAATTTTATTTATAAAATTATTCCCTATCATTTATTATTTCTAAAGTTTCATGATAATCGGTTCATTAGATTTGACGTGAAAGCGTAACAAGCAAACTTACGTTCACCTTTATAATATTAGTATTATAAAGTTTTAAGTTTAACAGTAGAAGTCAAAGAACCTGACAAGTGAAGTTGTAAGAAGATTTGAAACACTGAATATATAACAGAAGTTATAGAGAAAATCTACTACAAACTCGATAACAGATTTTCTAGTCATATTTGATTATAGACCGAGAGAAAACCTTAGTTTGACACAATGATATCGTACAGTTTATTAGAATCATTTAAATACCATACATAAAAAAATATACAGAGAAATTTACACGCTATTACAATATAAATATATCCGTTCTATACTCTCCGCCCGCTTAAGCACCATCTAAACTAATACTTATATTAAAAACAATATAATGTTTCAGTTACATTAACACTCCAGCTAGCTAGTAAAGCTAGTAAAAATATAAAAGCAATGATTTTCTTTAAGGATTGAACTTATGTTGGCCTTGATTGAGAGTGCGACTTAAATACCGAATAATAGACAAATAAATGTCTATACAGTATGTAAATAATATTAGAATGTGTAAATTACTTACTTAAACATAATAAATAAAAACGTAAATATAATAATATTACCAAAGGATGGAGGCCGTCAGGGTATAGAGGCACAAGGCTGTGACTGTAAATGCGACGGTTCTGGGTTCGATTTCCGCTCAGGGGATTGAAATATTTAATTACTCGTAATGCTTCCATAATTCAGCAGTACGAAAGTCTTAATGGGATCGGAATGCTTCAACACTAATTTCTCTCTACCTATCCTGCAATGTGCAGTTTACATTGTTAAAAAAAAAAATACCTACATGAAGTTTCTATACTGTACTCGTAATACACACTACGTGCTGCGCTACGCTAACATCTATACATGTTATGTACTGTTTTAATGAAACAATATTATTTATTGGAGATTTTATAAAACAATGCTGAAAAATACGATTTATTTAAAGTACTAATGTTTTATTTTGACATATCTTCTTATGATAGTCATTCTTATCTATATATGATGATGAAAGATTATATATATATATATATACTGTCGGTGTCGTAAGAGGCAACTAAAGTACGTGTGGTAGAATCACGTCGCCAGTAATGGCAACACGCATGGGCAGAATCGACCGGATTAATACCACCCCCGGCATTCAAAATCGACGTGAAGTAGACTCTTGCCGCTACGTTTCGCATTAGGTAATGCCGGTTCCCCTCGCCCAACCCCATCCTAAAGGCCGGCAACGCACCTGTAGCTCCTCTGGTGTTGCATGGGGTCGTGGGCGGCGGTTATCACTTACTATCAGGTAACGCGAACGCTCGTTTGCCGTGTCCTTTACCATAAAAAAAATTCATTTCCGCGCTCTGTCGGTGTCTCAAAAATTTTGAAACTGTGGAACGTAATGTCCTAACACTAGGTTTCCTTTGCCTATCCTGCTATGCAGTAGTAATATGTTTATATCATATAAAAAGTGTAAATAACCGCCGCAATTCAGTGTACATAATTATTTTATAACTAATATAAAAATTGCCTGTCAAGTTATAAACATCTTTTTAACAACTAGATACATACAAGGCAACTACTAGATACTATCGATTTAGATTTTCAAGAAATGCCAATTAATATCAGACTGCAAGGCAATATTGCCCTTACTTACTTAATGGTACCAAGAATTTATAGAAGTCCCGTACAAGGTGAATGTTACCGGTGCACGGATGTTGGAACCTCTTCGGCTATAATGTCAAGAGTCTCCTTTGAGACTCTTGACATGTCGATAATGATACACCATCGTTATCGACATTTCTTAGAAAATGTACGCCATGGAAATAGAAACTTAAGAAATTTTCAGTTTCACTTTGTATCCTGCATGTAGCGGGGTAGGAAAATAGAATCTAGAGTTAAGACACTCCGTTCTCCTCTTTACAAATAAATTGGAAACTCAACAGGTGGAGTAACGAAAATAACTTTGTCTCTTTTGTGTAAGTTGAACTTACAACTTTCGTGTATGCAATAAGACGCGCCACAGCGGCCTCGTATGATGAAATATTTGATTAAAAATTTATAAATTTCTTCATAACAAGAAAATAAAATTTTTTACTCCTTAATACTTGTTTAACAAGCACTTAAACTAGACTGAACGCGATAGCTTCGAGCATAGATAAGTTATTTAATAATCTTAATTCATTAAGATTCGCATGAACCATATACATATTTACAATATGTTTAGGTTTCTTTTCATTTTTATACTTTTTTAGCTTCAAACTGTATCTGTATAAATCAGAGTAGGGATGAAAACTTAGTGTTAGTGACACTCCGTTTTCCTATTTTCGAGACTGAATTGCTGAATCCAACGATATGCTTTCCCTTGTTATCTGAGCAAGGAAATGAAAATAATTCATTTCCCCGAGGTGACATCGAATCCACGACCATCAGTACTAGATGCTAGGAGAGTTTTTAAGATTATTTCTTTACTTCATTAGCACCTATTTCACTCCACCTAGATTAATATGCATAAAAAATTTCTAATATTTATCTTATAAGAAATATATTTTATAAGACTAATAAACTAACTAAACTAAATCTTATAAGACTAATATCAGAGATTTTTTTAAGATTATATAATATTAGAGTTAATTGAATATAATAAAAATATATTATTTTCAATATAAAAAAAATACTCCTGTATACACTTTTAAGAAAAATTCCATACACCCTTGTTTGTGACATTTGTTGCTCCCTTGTTGAACCTGTTGCGTCAACGCGGCTGCTTATACCATGCGATGTTTATCGTTCGTTATCTACTAAAAATATTTAAGGATGTAAATATAATAAAGTACATTTAGTCCAATATATATATATTTTAATAGGTTCACACTGTATCCCACACATAGTAGGGTAGAGAAGCTGAAAACCTATTTTTAAGATTTTCTGTTCCAATTAAGACGCTTCCATACTTAACTTTCCACTGCATTTTAGACTCATTGGGTGTTGTGTGGCGGAAGTCAACGCCGCGATTTGCCTCGTTACCAGACTGAGGAAATGAAAATATTCAATATTTATAGGGAAACGTGCCTATGTCTTTTATTGAATGAAATATATTAAATGAAAATATTCAATATTTATAGGGAAACGTGCCTATGTCGTTAGAAAGTTTCTTGTTGTACCCTCGGAGTGAAGTGAAGTGAGTGAATGAGAGAAGAGTGTGAAACGGAGTAAGTTGAGTAGGAAGGAAGACTCTGCCAACAGACGCCGAGATGATACAAAAAAAAGGTTTTAAAAAATTATAAATATTTTTTATTTTATTTATTTTATTTTATTTTGCTACAATTTTCCTTGGGAATTTATTTTACCAACGAGAGAATTTTGGCTAATCACACGCTCCAAGAGTTGAAAAAAATAAACAGAATGCTAATAAGAGTTGTATCTTTCGAATTAGGTGTAATTTAAAATTTAGTGAAAAAATATTTTTGGACTAATGGCTTACTTACACTGCGCACAATGACCATTTCGTAGAGCTTCTATTTGGAGAGTATAGAACATTAAATATCAACGTTTTCTTCTCTAACTTACCATATAACAAAAAATAACCGTAGGTGAGTAAAAAGATTTGCATTTAATTTGCATTTAATTCCTTTGGCAATAAAATACAACTAGTATATTAGGCCATACATACATGAAAACCTTATGCTAAGACTCTATTGTTGGCTGTCCACCCGAATTTGAGACCTTGTGTTAGTTGGCGGAGCTTAACTCCGCACTTTGTTTTCTCAGAGCTGGGCAACTAAAATATTTTGTTTTTTTTTTAATGAAAAAGACAAGGCAGACGAGCGTACGGGTCACCACAGCCGCACAGATAATTAATTTACCCGAGGAAGAATCAACTTCACAAGTATTGCGTTTTATCAAGGTTATCGGCGTCAAAAAAATTATAAATTAACGAAAGATAAATCGTTTCTAAAATCGCATAGTATAAAAGTGTTTCCAGGGCCTCCGAGCTTTCCATTAACAACAAAACCTGCGCAGTCTATCATAGACACTTGTAGTCGGCTGAAGCTTCCTAGTTCAGTCAGTACCTGACCGCCCTGTCCAGAGGGTGGTGCCGGAAACTGAGCGGGAAAAAGTTTCACCTCCTCCCCACCATATATGTGCTTAAAATTATTCCCAAAGATTAAAATTGATTGAAAGTTGGAAAAACAGATACGAAGTCTTATGCTATTTTTTGGTATATTTAAAAATATAAGGTACGGTCTCGTTATGACGTGTATATTTTATTTTATATTAATTTTGTTTACTAAAAGTTAAATTCATTCAAATTGTTTTATGGCTTTTACATTTTATCATACATTCGTATTATTGTTTCTTACATCGATGGTGTAGGATCCAGAGTATATACTGCTCTACATACCTTGGATGTGATCGGAAGTTAGTAAGTATTTTTTTTTATTTTCTTATTTATTGTTATATTAAATATATTTATAGAAGCTGCACGTTTTTAAAGATATTTGTCAATACAACTATACAACAATTTCAATTTAATATGTAATAATCATCATATAAGTTTTATGGATATTTTTCTGTAACATTACAATAACTTGTGGAGTAGCACCTGCGACTATATTACAACAGTTGTTCCCTGTAATCACAGGTACGACTTCAAATAATCGTCTACGGATTGACCACTTGAGACTGAGACTGAGCATACCAGAAGGCCACGCGAATTTATATTTATTATCAAACAAAGATTTATTTGGCGATTTATTGGAACTTACCATTGGATTTTTTGTACTCGTACTTCAACAACACAAACTATGCCTTGGAAATTAACTTGTACTATATCATTTTTTATAGATTATAATTCATCTTGGGCTTTGACATGGTACTTGACTTGGACTCCAAGTATGTTCCCTCACTGGAGCGTAACATGGGGCTTAACTTGGCATATTTCAAATGGTTTTAATTTAAACTTGAAACCGAGTTGGAATATTGTCTATAATATGATCAGAAATCCAACTTCAAATTCAGCTTGGAATTCAGGTTACGATATTCATCCAATTTGGACTGTCAATATATCAAAATCATGGAATGTGACTCCTTTTGTGGGATCTGGCGTAGAATCTACTTCAGATTCTGATCCAGTATTGAATGTGACTGACTCCGAATCTGAATATGATGTAGACTAAATCTCATTAGGCTGACATTGATGTAACTGTGATTTTTTGAAGTAACTTCAATATTACTTAGGTTTTGACAAATCTACTTCGAAATAGGCTTGAGCTGAAACTAGTCTACTACTATGCTCTTTACATAATTAGATACTTATAGATTTAAAAAAAAAATTAATGATTGATGAATTGATGATTTTTTCTAAATTAAGTGTTTAATTTAATAATTCATTTGTCATTTTTATCAAAATCTTACCGTAATTTCATAATGATAAAAATAGATGAAATTATAGCGAAATTCAATTAACATATCAAAATTACGAATGATAAATGAAAAGATGATGGATGGATAGATGGAAGAAAAAAATATTTGCTCTCGTTTCTAGGAACGTAAATGAAAACTGTTGAAATGTAGTTATTTTGCATTTTTCCCATAAGTTTCTACACCCAGTTAGTTATTTAATTTTATTTAAATCATTATAATTAAATAACATTATTGGATGTAATCACAAACCATTTTATATATAAATAAAGATATATTTAGAACTTCTGGGTACTTATAATTATATTTTATTAATCTAATTCATTTATTTCAATTATTTCATATTAGATTAAATTGAAACACTTAAATATTTACAAAAAAAAATAAAGAAGAGACCACAATAAAAGTAATTACATTACTAAAAACTTATTGTATTATTAAAATTTCTTTATTGTACACCAAAAATAAAGTATGTAAGTGTTAGATATTATATAAATTAAGTAATATAAATATAGTAATATTAATATAGTACTATAAATATTTCAAAATAGGACGTTACAGAGAGATTTCCAGCAAATTTGTGTTCAAATAAGATTCGAGAAATAAAATGTAGCAAAAATAATACATAAGATAAACAAAAATAAGAAGAAATAAGGTGTTTTGATTCGGCCACATTTTTCAGTTCAAATATGACTTTAAAAAAAGATTCCATTACATCCAAGAATCGAGATCCGAGCCAAACTCTTTTTTGAACAACAAACAAACAAACAGACAAACAGACATGGATTTTAAAAATCATTGTTATGGGTACATTAATAAATAACCCCAATAAAAGATTTAACCAAAAACCAAGGCGCTTAAAACCAAGGCAGAGGCAGTCTAGAGCTAAAATCTGGACGAGCGCAAGTCGTACCGAGGGTTCCGTATAAAAATTGGAGGTCTCGAGCCTTTTCAAAAATACAAGATTAGCTTAGCCAGAACCCTTTCATCTGATACTTCACTCAGGTGAGACTAGCGGCTATATTTTTTTAAGATTTTTATATTTTCCTGACCTAGTACTATCTATAGATGCTAGCTACTAAATTTCACAATTCTAGGTGAAATGGAAGTACCCTATTAATTTTGATTCCCTGTATAATGTCTCTAAGCGTCCCTGAGATGCTCTTGACAGACAGACAGACAGATGGATAACAAAGAGTTCTCCTATAAGGGTTTCTATTTGCCTTATAAGGTACGGAACCCTAAAAGGTATTAATTTTGTGGAAAATCAAACACTTAATCTATAGAGCCTATTTGCTTAGAACATGCGTAAAATAAAAGAAAAAGACCGTTCTTTGAAAATATTATAGAAATATAAACAACAAACAAAGCGTGTACGAGTACACGATGGATTTTTATTTTAACAAATCCTTGTCAATTTTACATGCACAGTGTTAAACGAAATGCGTAGAGTTTAAAGTTTCAAAGGCATCAACGCAAAAATACCTTTTCAAATGAAATCGTCACGACGGCAGCGCTCGGTAGGTACTTTATACAGTCCGCTTGTTTCAGATCTCTGTTATTATAATTTTTTTTTAGCCTAGCACTGTATTATTCGGACTACTGGTTTAAAATCAAGACGAACTCGATCATTTCGTTTTTAGATCTTATTTTAAATATATATTTTTGAACAAGCTTTTACCTACTGGTAAAATAGCTTTATATTTAATCTTATTACTTTGATATTATTTGTAATAAGTCTATTGAGTACATAAAACGTACAACCGGCAGGGACAGAGAGGTGCAGTGAGGTGAGGAAATTAAGTATTTAATATTTTCATTGTACGTGCTCTGATAACGAAGCAAACCCCGGCGTCGAGTTCTGTGCAATGCCATGCAATTGCAACTAAAAAAGTGTATACATCATACGTTTCTGTTTTCTGTTGCTTTTTCTGAAGTACGCAGAACAAATCCGTTCACACGTACCGACTGGTGAAATGCAAATAGTGCGCTGGCCCGAGTAAAGATATTCCACAACCGATGCATTTAAAGTAAGACGTTGCACCACTGCCTGACGGCGATCATTTTGCTTAGTTTTTAATTCGTCATTTTAAAACATTGATAGATGTAGAAATTAAAACCTAAACTAAAACCTTATTGTAGAAATTAAACGATTGTTCGTTAGAACTCACGACAGAATTAGAACTTATTAAGCTCCATCCATATTTGATTTATGAGTATGAAAATGGGCATTAGCACCTCTCTTTCTCTAACCTCTACAGTAAGTAACATACAAAGTGATTATCTTTCTTTCTTTCTATCTTCACTAACTTACATCTCACTTTCAACTATCGCTCGCTTCGCCCGATCGTCACATATTCATCAGCTTATTACCTAATTCAAATGTACGTAAGGAAGTTTTACTTTATAAACACATTCACATAAGTAACTACCAATTGCTTAAATGTGTTCTGAGACCTCTCGTCCTGGACCTTTGAGGTTCATCAGGGAAAGAACTGAGAGTTCAATACGTACTAGCAGTTTCGACGCTTTAATGCAAATTACTATAAAAAGTTGTTTTATATTTATTTTCATACATATATATTTTGTTTTACCTTCATGCATCCACTGCATCATGTGAGTTTGGCAGATAGAAGCTGGTGGTAAGTCAATTCACCTTCCATTTACCTCTCATTCTACTCTTCACGTCTTAACTAGAAACCTCCTGCTAAGTTAAGTTAAGCCCTCGTAGCAGAATTTCCATAACACCCACATAACATATAATACCATTGTAACACCCACATAACATATATTCCTTCTTCAGCTTCTCTATCTACTCATATTAAAATTTGTAAATACAATTTAAAATCCAGACTATTCTACTTAGATACCTCCTAAATGTACCACGATGTTAAATACTAAATTTATAGAAATTTCTTATTTAAAATCATAATATTTACTATACATGATTGAAACATATTTAATAAATCTACTTGTATTCCAAAATACCTAAATGGCATATTAAAATAAAAATAAATATCTTTAGAATAAGTAAGTCGTCCGTTATTATTTAAGTATAGTTTATTTTATTTCAACAATTTCACATGATTGTAAAAGCCATAAAACCACAAGACACAAAATTTATTATTTCCTATGAATTTGCTTTGTTAACCATAATTTTTTTTTGTTCCGTTAACAGAGTCATGAGCAAAATAAATATACTCAATATTGTAAAGCGGGACGGCGATGAAAAGAAAGACGACTACTACACAGAAATGGTTAAAATTCGCGATTCATGTTATACTTCAAATAGAACTAAAGTGAACTTTTTTTTTGACAGCCCCGATATAATAATAGATGGTAAGTTTCAATTTGAAATATTAATTAGTTATATTATATATATTAACGACCTTAGTCATTCTTTTATTTTTTTTCAGATTCACCCTATATCCCGCACACAGGGTAGGCAGAGGGAACCTCAGTGTTAAGACACTCCGTTCCCCACTTTCTGCCGAATCTGGAGGCATTGCGTGTTGAGTGGCAGAACTCAACGCCGCGCTTTGCCTTGACACCAGTGCGAAGAAAAATGGAATTATAAACGTAAAGAAATATTTCACTTCCTCGAGTGGGAATCGAACCCACAACCGTCGCGTTTACGGGCGGCATCCTTGTGCCACTGCGCCACGACGGCCTCTTTTGATTTCTATAATTAATATTTTTAGTTATTTTCAATAGTCGGTCTGTTAAAATCTTCATCTTTAGGCATTTGTCTTATGTTATATAAATTTAGAGTTATATCAACAAGCGAATAGGCTAAAAGCTATAATGACTTTTGAGATGATGAATTAGAAAGACAATTTTTTACTATCTCTGATAAATTGAAAACTATATATCTATCTCTACTTTATATATATATATGCTTTGTATAAATGTGATCCTTATTCATAACCTTTTTGTGACCTGTGACCTGAATCTTATCTAAGAAGTTACTTTTTAGATGACACTATGTACTGTCCGGTCAATTTCGACGGCAGGCTGTGTTGGGACGCCATCCCAGCAGGTGCCACAGCTCTCCAACAGTGTCCTGAATACTTAGTCGGCCCTGGTGTAGACAAAAATGTCACCAAAAAGTAAGCATTTTTTCAATGAATATATAAACATAATATGTTAGTTCAGTTCTTTTATTATGGCGTTTCGAAATATTTCTATATCGTCGACTAAAGTTTCAAACTTCATAACTATATCAGATTACATTTTACAGAAGGTTTACTATGATAAATTTTATATGAATATTTGTTTTGTTTGTATACAATTACTCAAAAAAAAAATTATTATGAAGTTTTGCTTATAAATAAGTCCTCTCGTATTTCCCAATGACTAGTAGTAAATAATAATTATTTAAATAAATAAAATATTGTGCGTCCAGTTAAATAGGAATATTGGAGGACGGTAACGCACCTGTAGCTTCTCTGGAGTTGCACTTCATTGAGGAAGAATGCCTTACAAGTTAATATTACAAAACTCCTTATAAAAATCTCAAAATCAACTTCTTAAGATCATTATTAAAATGCAGCCAAATAACTCTTAGTTCTTTGGAACCCTCTCTTAATCAGTCTTACATAACATGAATAGTTAGCTTCCAATATTCAATCAAATATACTAATTAATTTAAAGACTTTCAGAATAAGGCTTTGACGATGGATTTTCCTCGTGTTCTTCAGTAAATAGTAGATCCTTTGATAAATATGTTAGACGTCTAGTGTATCGAGTTACACTCTTAAGAGCTACGGTACTGATATATACGATGCACATACAGACAGGTACGAGTCTTATAGGATAGGAGAATTTAAGATAAATAACTAAAGTAGTATATAATGGGGCGACACATGTTGTGAATTAGAGTGGTCTTTGACCAATATTTTAATATAGAATATTGCTTGACGTCGCGTAGGCTGACGTGATGGGCTTATGCGAACAGTTACAGCGACCTTATGAGTGCACTGTCTTGCAGTGCCGGTGTATGTAGTAGCGTCCGCCTACGGTTCGACTCTTAATATAAATAAGCATAACATGTATCTTCAGATAGATCACACACAAACATCACGGAGAGTTCAATAAAGACATACAGCCGCGGTCTGGTAGGTTGTAGGTGGCGGGGAGGCGTACATCCGCTGTCTTACTTTTATTATAAGTGTCCCGAGATAGGACGCGCTCGTGCGTTTTCTTCGAGAGAACTTCGAGATATAATAATGCAATATCGACAATATTGCATTGTTATATCCAGTTGTATATGTTTCCAGTTACTTAAATAAACTTCTAATGGCAAATATCTTATAAGAGCATTACGTTCTGATGGTATTACATAAAACTCATGTGTTGTAAATATAATTTTCTTATCTCTGTTACCACTGAATGTCTAAAAGATGTTGAATTACTCACAGTCACCACGATAAAAGATTCCAACCACTAGACACGCCATAGCATTAAAAGCATTCGGTGAGTCAGTTACGCATTCTTTGTGTTTTTAAACATAAAAAATTGTTTAAATTGGCTTTTTGATTTACTCGTACTTTGAGTAATACTATATAATATTTCAAGTAAAGGAATAGTTAGTTTCATCACAGTTGGTACAGCAGTTTTTGCGATATATATGATGGATATTCATGCATTTATGAAGATGACGTACATACATAGATTATAGGTTGTTGTCTATTGATCAAAATTTTTAGATGCCTTCAAGATGGATTCTGGTACACCAAAGACGAAGAGAGGAGGCCATGGGCCTCATATTTAGAATGCTTTTCACCAGATGCCGAAGAAGTAAGCATAAATTAATTATTACTCGATAATTTAATTATATTATATAATGTCTAGTTAATGTAATTTTTTACCTAAAGTATAAATAAAAACATGGATAATAACTTATGAAAAGAATAAATCAAAAATATAAGTGATTTTTCTCTAATTTTCACCTATAAATGATATCCTTTATAAATTCAGTAGTAAATCTTCAGCGAGGAGTTTGCATTTGCGAATGGCGTAACTTAACACCGCTAATAATCTGAATATCTTTTATATAATTGAAATAAAATATAATAACAAAGTTTAGAATATTTCAATGCAATGCTTACCCATTGTATTTATTTACGTTACGATTTTTTAATTCAAACACTTTTTTTTCAGTTCGACACTCTAGTAAAAGATATTTTATTTACTGGTATCGTTACAGCACTCATTTATCTAACAATGACCGCCTTGTTATTGATTACATTCAGGTAAGTAATATAATATTTTAATAGTTTTGTTTTTTTAAGGTAATAATAATTTATTTCAGAATTTTCTTTTTCACAAGGGAGATCAGAAACAAAATAAATTATTAATCCACTTTACCACCACTACATCCATCCACACTACCACCACTACTGGTACTCCAGTATCCAGTACTCCTCCAGTATCTTTGATACTGTGTTTTCGAAAGTCAACCAAAGTCTACCCCCACCTCTCTTACCACTTAGGTAATCCACTTCTAAGCAAACAATAATAATATAAGAGTATAAAAAATATATTTTTGAATACTTGCAAAAAATGCGAATGCAAATGGGAATTGTAGCATACGAGTACATTTGTGGTTTGCGAAATGGGCATATCAAGTACTAAATATAAGCCAGGGATGCGAATGTCAAATATCTATATACATACCATACTTTTGTTTCTTTTTTTAGCTTCATCAGAGCTTGTTGAGCGGCGGTAATCAATAAATAATACCCCGAATGAGAATTGAACTCTTAACTGCCGCGTTTACGTTCTGGCTTGACGGTCCAACAGCTTATTTCTATACATATATTTCTATTTTCTATCTATTTATATAGAAATGATATCCAAACAATATTTTTTATATAATAGCAATTTGTATGAAAAAGCAAAGATTACCAGATACATTAGGGATTTTAATTAGGATTTATATAATAAAGACATTTAAATCGCAACAGGTATATATTTCAACGCTTAATGCTTTCTCAGTACCTGCAAAATGTCATATGCAATTTTTTTATATATATTTAATGTGTCGCACTTTGAAAACGTATAAAAATTAATAAAAAATTTGAAAAGGAATTTTTTTTTATAAAAAGTACATACAACATACATCTTTCAACAATTTATCACTTATTAAACTGTAAGGTATTCTTTCAGACTTATAAAACACCTTGAAGTCAAATTCCACTATCGATTTCTTGGTGCTCTGGCACTGGACAACTTCTTTTTCGTTGCTTGGTATAACAAGGTTGTAATGAACTCGGAAGTCAGGCTGGATCAAATGGTAAGTATTGCTGTGAAAGGAAAATATCAAAAAGGAATCGATATTATTATATCGATTCCTTTTCATTTTCATGTTCAGATATTTTTGGCTTAGGTCAGGATCCTTATGTATAAATTATAATTTAATACTAGTCATCGCCCTTATTTTTATTATTTATTTTAATAATTTAGTGTCGTGTAATAAAAAAAAGGTAATATATTATAATTATTATTTTAAATTATTATTATATTATATAATTATTATTTTATTAATTTAAATAATTTCGGGTATTTTAACAAAAATACCCGAGTAATTAAAATGAACAAATAAAAAAAACAAAAGTAATTAATTAATCCCACCAAAAACACACTGTAGAAAACTAGCCAAGTCTCGTTGAAGCTGTTTGTTTCTATATAAATACTAATGGAATTTCAAGGTAAAGTCAAGTAATTCAAAGGTTCCTTACTGTGATTATTTGTTAATATAGTAAATTTTTATTTAATCGACCGATGAAATTTTTTTAAACCTAATTATGTGTGTCTACAAGTTAACGGTCCAAGTCATTTTTTAGGCAAGCTCATTTTGAATCTATTATATCTCCTTAGAATTTATTATATTAATATACAGTAAAGTACAATTTCTATCTATATAAAATGCCAAAATTATTATTATAATATTATTAATAGCAAATTATAGAAAATACATTAACAATGTCGGGCGAACTAACAAACCAGATACAAAATTATTTAGCTTTTATAATTATTTTATTTACTCACACAACTCTATTTATAATTACAATAAACTATACTCTACCAAAATTTGTTTATATGTCACGTAAGGATCAGTCAACGCACGCCATACATTCGTTCAGGCAGCCCATTTTCGGCGACATTTTCTTCAAAACAACAAAATTCCTGGAGAAACCAAAAAAATGAGAAAAAAATAGCCTGAGTTCATTCCAAGATCCTCGAGTATCTTTATATGATATTTTATTACAATCGGATTATTAGTTTTGGTGATTGCGTCACAGATATGCGGACAGACAGAGTTACTTTCGAATTTATATTAAATTGAACCTAAAATAATAAATATTTTTTTTTCAACGAAATGTTGAAATAAATAATTAATATATTTTCAACATATCGATCAGGTCCTGGCGAGGCCAGACATTGTGAGTAAATGGTTGTGTGTGGCCGGTTGGCTGACAACCGCGTTGCTCGTCGCAGTCCGCGCCGCCGGACGCAACAACGAAGGTCGCAAATATCCGTGAGTATTTATTTTAATACTAATTGTGCCTGCTATTATAATAAGTGAATCTGTATATCCTTCACATCATTAGGGTGGTTAAAAGAGATTCTTATAGTCTTTTTTTTGGTGTAAGTTCGCCGATGTTTTGCGTATTGCCTCGTAATCTCTGATAAGAAATATTGAATTTGTAACTTATTATATCGACTCTGCCGATTGTTTCATGAACGACGTATCTCATGGCCGGCACTAATAATGGACTTTGTTTGAGTGATGACAGACTCATTATATGTTAATCCCTGAGACTCATTAATAGTGAGGGTGCGTGTCCTTTCTCATATCCTGGAAATGTTTCCTTCTCATATCCTGGGCATATAAATACAGCTTCAAGGTTTATCCCGCACACAGTAGGATAGGCAGAAGACACCTGGTATTAAAGTCACTCTGTTCTCCATTTTTCGCCAAACTCTGAAGGTATTGTGTGTATGGCAACTCTACGCCGAACTTTGCCTCGACACCAAAGCTAAGAAATGAACTAATATATTGAATATTTCATTTCCACGAATAGATATCGAACTCACAACCAGTCGCGTATACCGTGTTGAAATTGTAAAAGATGTTATTAAAAAAATTATGAAGAGGTCCTTAAATTGTTGTGGTGGCAGCATTGGAGTGTGGGGATAGAAGTGGATTTTTCAATATTTTTCTACATTTTATTTTAGGTAAACAATTTTTTTAAATATTTTATATTATAATATATAGGTTATGGATGGTGCCATCTGGCAAACATTGGATGTACACAATGCCGATTGTCATCGCGATGTATCTAGCATTCTGTAAGTACATGGTTTTAATACCTATACATACTCATATATATATATTCGTGTAAATATATTATATACGTATATATATATATATATATATTATATTTTTTGTTATATATAACAGTTTCACTGATCCACTTCATCACCGAGGTTGCGGCCGAGCATATTGGGTCACCAAACGACAGCTATATAGTAGAGTTTTTGCACGTGATGAAAGCTCCTTTAGTTTTGGTAAGATGTAGTTATATAATGTAATACAAATATATGTACTTTTTTGTAATTTCCTAATTTCATAAAACTACTAAGGTAAAAATGCAGCGGTTGTAGATTTTATTATCATGGAACTGCGCATGTCAACATTAGGTTCACACACCAATTTCAGTAAATAGCTTGATTAAATACATATGATTGTAAATAATAACAGTAGTATTATTATTAATTATTTCAGAAAAATCTAGACTGTCGTAATGTCATATATATGATTTTATACATTTTATTTCTCAAAAATAACCAAGGAAAGGATTACCTGTCTTTTTTGCTCCTATTCATTAGAACAGGGGCAAAAAAGACAAAGTACATTTGTATTTATTCTTAGATCCCCATATGCGGAGTGCACTTCTTACTCGTCCCCTTCAATCCGCCGGAAACCAACGTATTGTACAAATATTTTCAAATGTTCAAGTCCATGGTATTTTCATTACTAGTAAGTATAAATTTCATTATATTCTAAGATTTTTTCATAGTATACATTTAATAAATTATAATATTTACAACATTATAACATTAATGTTAAATTATAACATTTAATAAATATAAATGATAAGTATAATAAAGGTTTACTTATTTATTTAATATTGATAATATTTCTGACTATATATTTGTCTTGCACCGTTCAGTGACCACTCATTCTTTAATTTTATGTTTTTTTTAACTAGGGAGCCTGTATATCGTTCCTCTTATACAACAGTCTTACAATCGCTATGCGTTACCGAATGACCCGCTACCGCCGTTTCTACTATTTAGAAGGTTAGATTTTTAACTTATATTTATATCTATTTATATATTAGTCGAGTAAGTTTGAGGCCGTCGTGGTGCAGAGGTGTGACTGAAATGTCTTCTTTCTCATTTCCTCGCTTTGGCACCTAGGCCAAAAGCTTGAGTTATGCCACTCAACACGCAATGCCGAAAATGGAACCGTAGTATCTTAAGACTCTGGGTTCTCCCTGCCTACCCTGGCTTACCTATTTTTGCGGGATACAGCCTGCAGCTGATAAAAAATATACAAATTAATTAATTCACTCATTAAATTTTCAGAATGTTACAAAATAAAAGCTAAATAAAACAACTAAATCGTTTATCAGGACACTCGTCCGCCTCGCGTCTTCGCCCGCTTCAACAACACAATTATTTATTTACTAAACTAGCTTCGTCATATGTTCTAATAACATTATCACTTTCAAAGTTTCAGCCAAGTCAATAAAACAGTAATTATCGAATCTATTTTTTATATAATATAAAAAATAGATTCAATAATCCATTTTTTATATATAATATAATAGTTCCTCCGTCTTGATGCAGAAACACAAATCGGTTAAACCGTTTCGAAGATTAGCGTGAACAAACATACATACAGAGAAAATAATTGAATATTCGTAAATATCCAAAGGCAACCTACATATTTAATAATTTTCACATAAGAAAGCTTAAGTGTGTTACAAACATACATTATATATTAAAACGTGTTCATAATCCAGCGTATTAAGTAAATAATTAAGTAATATATTAAATATTTTAAGCCAATAGAAAGTTTGAAAACTCCCCAAATGAATTTCGTATGTAATGTTGGTAAAATATTCCGTGCTTCGCTCGATGCATATGAAAGTGCGAAATTAGTTCTTGCTATGTACCCAATTGCGATAGCCGTCGTAAGAAAATTTATTTTTTGCGGACTTTAGGAGTAGCATGGAACACCAGCTTTTTCATGCCCGTGAAATATGTCAGATCGCCAGCTCGAAAACGTAAGTTTTATATAATATAAAAAGGTAAATAAAGTCAATCAATAATGATGGCAAATATATGTGAGGAATGGTAACAAGGGAGTAAAAGTTTGTTAGTTAAAAAAGTTATTTCAAGAACTTTGAAACATTCGTAAATTCATTTAAAATAAAAATAAAAAATGTATGACTATTGTAAACTAACCCAAAAATCAGACTTTTTAAAATTTCCCTTCTTCCTTTTACAAATATAAGTATATAAGGACATATATGAAAATATCTTGTACCCTGAGTGAAAATAATACGTAAATACGTATGAATTTCAACTCTTGTTTATAGAGAGTGATACACGTCTACCCTTTACAGCCTCTCGAGGCACACTGACCCATAACACGTGGGTTCGTTCAACTGAAATTACTCTCCAACATCGTCTTTAAAAAAAACATTTTTATAAAAGACTTTACATAAAAATCCCCCAAAATGAAGAGTAAAGCTTTATTAAAACGTTTTTTTATGAATAAATTTGAAAAATCATTCTATTTCTTTGAATTTTGTTCGAAACAATCAACACACATCCATCCCTCTCAGCCGCTCAGGGCGTACTAGCCACTGACCTACCCCAACTCGTATTGTAGTCTCGTTCTCTGGATCACTAGCACTTGTTGACTATAGTCAATGAAAGCCTTTTTGTTCTACATTGTATTGAAAAAGGTTTGATTGTATGTAAATGTATGAAAACATATATTTTTTGATGGTTGATTGTTTGTGTCATTCTTATATGAATTAATATTGAGTGTACTTAATATATAAATGGTACATTATTTTTTAACAACTCTAAGCCCCCTCGACATCCGCTACTCTAGATTCGCAGGGGTCTCCATTTCCACCGATGAAAACATCATTGTACAATTGTCCAATAAAAATTACAATCCTACCCTGAGTTCGAAAAAAAAAAAAAATATTAATGTTCATCAACATCACCATATTTACCATATCTCTCTGTCAGACCTGATAAGAGCTTCTATTTTTGAAGCTTACGGACTCGAGATCTTTGACAACTCCCTCAAATCACCTACCTATTCTTAATATTAGATCTACCAAAAATCCATCTAATGACTAAACCAAGATAGTCTGCTCTTGGTAAAGTTCATAGTAAGACCGTATCCAATGGTAAAAAAGTATATATATAAATACAAAATAGCATATATGGGGTAAATGAATATAGATTCATTAGACTGAAACTTGAGCATATAATAATCTCCTAAAATATCTACAATACTGTTTTCAGCCCTCTTTACATTGATATTAAAATTGGGGTTGTACATTATTGGTGCTGATTCGGAAGGCTTATACCTCATAGTCGTAGGTATATTTACTGTAAATTATATCTTAAATGACCAACTGCCAAGATTCCCACGGGTACTTCACAGAATGTTCTTCTTATTTCCTTTAGTGCTGATAACTTGATAGTTTGAAAGTATTTTGTAATGACCTAATTGAATAGAGAATATTTTGATTAAATTTAAAATGTAATCTATAAGAATTTAGATAAATCCTCTCTTGGCGCTGCCGCTGAATTTCAGTGTTCTACAGCGGAATGCCGGCTGTGCCAAATATGTTTAATATGACGAGAGCTGGTTGTAAGCTGCTTTCATATTTTCAGGCGTTTTCGACTGTGGCTTCCCTGAACGTGAACACATAAATTAAGACATATTGAAGATGACATTTTAAAAGGCGTTGAGAAGACGAATAGATGCAAACTATTTTATTACCAACCTTATATCTGGTAGCTTGACTTTTAGAATTCTTATTACTATAGTAACTATTATTATAGTAACTGTGACATATCAATGTCGATATGTTTTAAAAATAGTAAGTATGGTATAATTAATAAGAAATATTTTATGGAAAATCTTTGATTGTTTTTAGATGTTAGTTAAAATTAATAGATTTTAGATTCAAGCAAGCAAATGATTTCAAAAGTTATTTCAAATTCAAGTAAAATAAAAAAAAATATATAAAATCAAAAAAATAAATAAAAATATGAAAAATTAAATAAAAAAATATAAAAAATAAAATACAATAAAAACAATTACATATAGAGTCACAAAATAATATGTGTATCTTATAAAACTAGTGTTTGAATCGTCTAAATTTAATCCTATTATATTATATAAAATTAAATATCATATTTATCTAAGAATATACTATTAAGGTTGTAACTCAGTATCCTGTGCGATGTTAATGAATAAATAGATATACCTATAATTTAGATTAGATGGGGCCATCAGGGCGCACTGGGACATCATCTGAATGTGAACGCGATGGTTGTGGGTTTGATTTCCACTCGGGCGTATAAGCTATATTTATTTCCCCGCTCTCATACATAGACTATACATACTAACATGGTATAATATCTGTGTATGTATTTCTTATAGTGTGAATGTAATTTAAAATTTTGTCTAAATAAAATGTATTACTGTACATTTTTAATAAATACTTGAAGTATATATAAGAATATAGATTAGTACATTATTTATTCCATTAGAAAAGATAAAAAAAAATGTGTAACAATTTAGATATTAATAACGATTATATATTATTTAGATATGTAAAATATATATATTATTATAAGAGTTTAGAAAACTAATAAACTAATAAAGTCGTCGTCGTAGCTTAAGGCACAACATATTTTATTTCAACCCAAACCTAATCCAGTAGTTTGTAATCAACGAGTTTGTTTACTCTATCCACACCAGTCTTATGCTGCGTTGACAGTTAAAAAAATAAAGAAATATCTATACATATTGAGGTCAGTCGTGGCGCAGGGGCACAAAGTGTGGCTGGTTGTAAATTCAATTCCCACTCGAGAAAATGTAATGTTTATTAAAATTTATATTTTCATTTCTTTGCTTTTGTGGCAAAGCAAAGCGCAGAGTGGAGTTGCGCCACTTAACACGATATACCTCGAGAATACAGCGGAAAGATGGAAGCGGAGTGTCCTAACACTAGGTTCCCTTTGCCTACCTTGCTGTGTGCGGGATAAATCGTGAAGCTTTAAATATATATATGAAATATAAATTAAATAGAACCTTTTATGTTATATATATATATATATAATAATCAATAAAACATCAATTGTGAATAAAATTTTATATTAAGTACATAGAGCCCAAGCTTCTTAGGAAAGAGTCTCCGTCTTGATGCAGGAACAGAAAAGTACGACTGGAAAAGCGACGCTCTGGTATCAAGACAGCGTGGCGTAGATTTCCACCGCTCAACACACAATGGCTAAGGGTGATCAACGAAGCATCTTAATGAGAATGGAATGTTGTATTTTTAAAATAAGGTTCCCAGGTTCCTTCCCTTCCGCTAAACCCCTATTTACAAGAAGCTAAAAAAATATGGGAAAGCTCGTGTTTCTCTACCTATATGAAAATTAAATTCAATTCGTGAAAGTGTAGTCTTATCAAAACACTTTGTACTTGAAATGAAAGCATTTCCTCGGTATGACAAAATAAAATGCGGCATTGAGTTTCACTTAATACACAAACTATAAAATAACCAAATGGTAAGATAAGAAAAAAATGTCTTCACAATTAATTTGTTCTTTATGTTGCGTGAATATGAGAGAATCTAATAATTGTGTCGTATGATAAATGAATAATCTATATAATTTGGTCAAGATACATTGGTTTCCACCTAATATGACTGGATGTCTAACTTCATCTTTTTATTTATTTATTTTTTAAACATAAAATAAAATTATTTACTCGGCATTTATTATAGTGTCATCTATTTCCTATTTTAGCAGAATTCATTTACGACATACCTAAAATAGGAAACAAAAATAAAACAAAATAAACGATGAAAACATTTATAATTTAACACATTTCACATTTTGTCATTTTCATATTTATTAATCAGATCTGCCACTCTTTTATTTTCACACTTTTTCCTGCATAACAAGGTAGGCAGAGGAAACATGGTGTTAAGACACTCTGTTCCTACTTTTTTCGTAATTTTCGAGACATTTCGTATTGAGTGGTGGAGCTCGCCGCATTTTGGTTACCAGAGCGAGGATATGAAAATAATTGAAATATAATCATTTAACCGAGTGAGCATCGAACCCACCTTGGCGGCCTCAAACCCACTTATATGATGCCACTCTATCACTTCGAACCGTGGGGGAATGGTTTCGATGATTCAGAGCCGGTGAAAACGACACCATTTATTTTTGAAGCGGATGTTGACTGGCGACAAAAAATTGATCACGGTGGTCAAGCCAGGAAGATTTTGCTGTGTGTTTGGTGGGATTGGAAGGGAATCATCTACTATGAGCTGCTCTCATATGGCCGGACGCTTATTTCTACCATTTACTGCGAACAACTGGACCACTTGAAGCAAGCGATCGACCAGAAGTGTCCAGAATTGGACAACAGGAAGGGTGTTGTGTTCCACCAGGACGACGCCAGGCCACACACATCTTTAGTGACTCGTCAGAAGATATGGGAGCTCGGATGGGAGGTTTTATTGCAACCACCATATAGCCCTGACATAGCGCCTAGTAATTACCACCTGTTCCTGTCTACGCAGACCGCCCTTGGTGTTGTAAATTTGGCCTCAAAAGAGGCTTGTGAAAAGTGGCTGTCTGAGTTCTTCGAAAAAAAGGAGGAAGGGGGGAGGGGTTCTACAAGGGGGGTATCATGAAGTTGCCGTTTAGATGGAAACAGATTATCGAAGGAAGCGGCGCATATTTGAACTAAATCTGATCACTGTAACACTTTTTATAAAGCATTGAATAAAGAGCAAAAAAGCGGAAGTGAGATATTTGACAACCATATATTATGTATCACTGTCCTTTCCAAAACGCGTTTTAAAAAGCAATTTCCCTATCTAAGATTATGCCCATTTCTACAAGGATGGCGAACGTGATGAAAATCGCGTATAACACCAAGAAAACTCCACCTATGGATTTTCTTAGTTTGAATTTTCCTATGAATAAAGTGAGCCAGAGCAGAGACGTGGCAACTAGAAGGGAGCTGACGACGAAGTCGATGCCAACTGAGTTAATTTTAACAGCCGTATCGGAGCCTTCGACTAGCAACATCAGCGTTTTGATGAGCCAAGGTAGACCCAAAGCAAATAATATGGCTAAAGAGTTGGCACCTAAGGCATTTGATACTCCAATACCGCCTTCACCTGTAACAAAAGATAGCGATTTTAGAACATTCTGCGATGTCTGTTTAGTATACGTAACTCAATATATCTATGTATTCATTTTCATTCGATAAAAGCCAAAGCAACAAACAACAAGCCATTAACAATGAAATGAAATATTGAAATACAAGTCAATAGTTCATTTCAATTTGCAAACATATAATTTATATTAACTAATTATCTTTAATAAGATTATAGAATTGAAATTTTCGCCTAGCAAATGCTTTTATAATATTATTTTAACATAATTATTGTTTGATCATTTAACAACGCCAGTCGTTAATATTTTTATTACTTCTGGATAAAAGTCAATCGGAAAATAGAGAAAAGTCTCTTAATGGAAACGGAGTGTCTTAACACTAGGTTCAGGGTACAGCGTGAAGTTAAAAAAAAAAGAAATTACATGTTAATTATACTAAAGTAAGTTATTTATTATAATAAATACTGGTATTATAATAAAACCGTAACGAATCGGTGAATGTATTCGAAATGTACTTCAGGAAAAAAATATAATTATAGGCATTTATTAATGTAACAGAACCCAAAAGATTTTTTCTCGTCTGTTTGTTTGTTCGTTTGTTCACGCTTATCTCAGAGATTGCTTAAATAATTTAATTTTTTTTTGTTAGGTCCCAACATCGAGAACGAGAGAGGGGGCTATGGGGCAACATGTAAGCTGTAGCTGTAAGCTGGAATTCTCGCGGTAGAATCGTGGAGCAGAGTCATGAACGTGATACTGTAAACGCAACTGATTGTGGGTTCGATTCTCAATTCAGTTCAATTCTCGCTCGAGGGAATGAAATATTTAATGTCACATTACTATAAGCTTATTCGATGCAACAATGACGTATTTACACGTTTTGAAATATTACAAAATTATTACTAGAATACAATATCATAAAATATAAATTTCATTATCAATATAATGTATATGTCATTAATATATAATATTTTTATTTTTTTATGGGAGAGGACAAAGCAAACGAGCGTTCGGGTCACCTGATGGTAAGTGATCACCGCCGCCCACGACCCCATGCAACACCAGAGGAGCCAGAGGTGCGTTGCCAGCCTTTAAGGTGGAGATGAAGGGCAATTAAGTTGCCGCATTATTTTAAATTATTAATAACTATAATATTATTGGCCATGAGTCATTTTAATGTGGGAAATAGAAAAAAAATAGAAATAATTGAACGATATCTCACATGAAGTCATTCAATGATTACAATCACATTTGTCATTAATCGTCTTCAGGTATATATATGGGTATTTTATCATTCTAATGAAGTAGATAAAAAAAAGTTAATTGTTAATGTCATTTTGTTTACGCAAGTCCAAGTTATCAGTATAACAACAAAATTATAGAGTAGCAAGATAGAAAGAGATAGATAGATACTAGTGTAAAAACTATCCGTTCAGCGCTTTCTATCGAAATTGAGACATTCATATTTTTTATTCTGCATGAAGAGAGAGGAATAGGGGGTAACAACCACAAAATCTTTGCCCCATTAGCCTCAGATGATAACTATAACCTTGATAAAACGCTTAAATTGCATATTCAAATCTTCAATCAATCACACTCAATCAAATAATCAATTATTAAATGGGGAGCGGAGTGTCTTAGCCCTAGGCTCCCTCTGTCTAACTTGCTACATGCGTGATACAGCGTGAAGTTGAAAAAAAACCTCTTTTCTCAAACAAAGTCAAATGAATGAAGATGTAAAAATATTTATATAGGAATTATAATAAACTACAGATAATCAAGTGCAGTAATTACCTATTTGTAATTTCTAAGAATAAATATTAATTTAGAGTGAATATGAATATCAATTAGGCAACAACGTCATACAAAACTTGTCGAATCATTTCTATATTAAAGATTGAATCGTTGGTGGATACAAATTTATATTCAGATACCAGAAATGAGGAAAATAAAACCTCTCTCTTGACTTCGAGCTCCTGATTATTAACACGACGGTTGTGGGTTCGAGTCCCGCTCGGGAAATGAATTATTTTCATTCTATATTAGTAACTAGATAAAGCACAGTGAAACGTACAAACCCTTCCAACAAATCAACTTTAAATTGACAACAACAAAATAAAATAAACTATGACGAAGTGAATAATAATTAACTCTAATCTAATAAGAAACTCTCAATGTATCGGAATCAGCTGTTTTCTTAGGTATAACTATAGATTCCAAGCTCCAGTGGAACACTCATCTGGAAGCACTTGCATTGTAAACTCAGCCCCGCCGCATTCGCAATTAAACAAATAAGACAGGTGGCGAAACTGCCCGACAGACAAGTCTACTTTAGCTATTTCCATAGTATTTTATCTTATGCAATGCTGCTATGGGGCAGTGCTTCAGATATAAAATCAATATTCATTGTCCAAAAAAGAGCCGTGAGATATACTCGTATTTATAATCTAAGAGCTCGAGGTTCTCTATGAGATGTTTTTAAATTATAGATATTACTAAAATTGCTATAAAACTTATATATTATTATATTCTGTTTGTATGACAACATACGAGTATACAGTGTCACAGCAAAAATATTGATGAAAATACGATGGGAACTAGAAAATAACGATAAACTTGTTACGCCAAATTTTCGCCTCCAAAGAGTTCTTTTTTGAGTCTGAGTATACTTGTACATAATAAAACTACGACGCAGTGTATTCTAAGTTGTATTCTAAGTAAAGTATCTGTAAAAAAATATTGACAAGTAAAGCTTATTACACTGTTCAAGAATATTTACAGGATAAACATGTATGGAATTAATATCTATTGAATGTCATGCACGATAGCTAACAGCTAATGTAATAATTAAATTGTATCATTGACTTTGAAAAGAACAACTGTAGAGTTTCGTGCCAGCTCTTCTCAGCAGAACTAGCTTCCTAACTGGTGGTAGCTTTTTTGTTCATATGTTCATTCAAATTCAAAGAATTCAAAAATGCTAATTAATAGTCTATTTGAATATTCTTTATTTTGAATTTGAATCAACCAAAAATATTTAATTAAAATTTTATTATTTAATTAAAATATAACTAACAAGGGATTTATAAATGGAATTTAAAAATAACAACGCAATAAACGATAATTCTTCTAAGAAAATTTTCCATTCTTTACTTTTTTACTTCTGTATTGTAAAGTTTAATTATTAAATAGGAAAAGGCAAAACAAAATGAATGGCAATCCTGATATCCATATAATACCGTTCTATTAATAAACGCGAGGCAAAAGTTATTATGAATATTAAACATTACTTATTAATATTTGAAGCCATTGTGGAGCAGAGACACTAGGAGAGTGTGTGACTGTAAGCGCGACGGTTGTGGGTTCTATTCCGTCTCGGGGCGATGTATTATTTAATATTTTCACCTCAACAATTCTGCAGAAAGTGGTGAACGTAAATATTTTAATAAAACATTCAAACAAAAAAAATACAGTCTCAGATTATTTTTGTTTTTTTTTCACTTGCAATCTCTTGGATACTATAATTGTATCCTTATTTCTAATAAATCTACTTTAACATTGTAATATAGATATAAAATCATCACTCCGAATCTAAAGTTTGAAGTGGGGTTTGAAGTTTGAAGTGGGGGTGGGTGGTCCCATGATATTAAATATTATAGAACTACAAGTCCATATTGGTGTAAGTTCTAAGAACAAGATTTTTCCCTTTTTTATCAGATGGATAGATTGCAGTGACACAATTCTGTTTTCTATTAAAAGTTAAATTTTCAGCAAGTATTACTTTTTATCAACTTTACGCTATATTGATAAGATGAACGGGAATTTGAAAACGGAGTGTCTTAACACTAGATCCTAATATTTATATCGTCGAGTTGATCTTGTTGATCTGATTAGGTATAGTGGTCGAATCGTAATGATATTATTTTTAATCACAAGCGTACGTTTGTAAACAAACACGAGAGGTTTTGGGTTCGATTGCCACCCTAGGAAATTAAATATTTAACATTTTCATTTTCTTTGGTATCAATTGCAATGCCTCCAGAATTTGGCGGTAGGTGGGGAGTGGAATCTCTTCACTCTAGGCCCCCTGCTGTGTGCGGGATACAGTGTGAAGCAAGAAAACTATATCTTAGTTGCGATATCCAATCATTTCTTACAACTGATTTATTATTGCAAGTAACATTATCATATAGATACTATTAGGGAAAACCTAACACATTAGTATTTTCCATTTGGTATAAACTTTATAATTATTTATAAGTAATCGAGATACAATATTATCGAAATCCGGTAGGGAGAAGAGTAAACAATTTACTTTAGACAACTAAGTTTTATTTTCTGTATAATTAACTAATAGAAATATAAACGTTAAAACAAGAAGCTTGGATAAAAATGCCTTACTTTTCCGTCAAAAGGACTCACGATCGCTAATGAAAAGGATTTTTAGATGAATAAGTATTATATCCATTCTACTCTTTAAGCGTAAAAAGAAAGCATTTGCGTTAAATAAATAAATTAAATAATGAAAACTGGCGACAGAGAAATAAATGTGAGTGTATGTGGTGACTGTTGGTTCGATGCTCACTCGGGGCCAAGTTTGTATTCAGAAATATTTTCATATCCTCTTTTTTGGTTAGACAAAGCGCGATGTTAGGTTCCGCCATCTACATGCAATATTTCTAAAATATGAGGAATATCTATCTCTCTTTTTGAGGCCAGTAGTAGCGCAGGGGCACAAAGGCTGATTGTAAAATCGAGTGTTTGTGGGACTCCACTCGAACTCCACTCGACGGGATGAAATATTTACTTAAATTCATATTTTCATTTCTTAAACTTCTCTATTTTCATGCTCTAGTGTCGAGGTAAAGCGCGGCGTAGAAAAACTCTGAGACGAGTGTCTCCAGAGCGTGGAAATCTCTGCCTAACTCTACTTTTATCAAGTTTCTTTAAAATAATAAATATAGAAAGAATATTTATTATTTTTAAGTCAAGTGATATATCTAGATTTAGACAATATTTGAGACATTCAGACGCTATCTACCAGATAGAACTTGGCAACCATGGGAAAAACGTTCCATTACCATTAAGGAAGGAAGAGCAAGGAAAAACATATTAAATATTGCTATTCCACGTGGGAGTCGAACAGCTTACAATCGCACGCCTGCACCACTGCGTCAGGATCGCTTCAATATATAATTTATCATGTTTAAATATTACATATTGATATCGAGGAAAACTTTTGAATGCCTTTCTAAACTATCGACAGGCAAGAGTTTCTAACACGTTTGCGCCTTTGCCCTTGACACGTTCCCGCTCGACTTAACTAACGTAGCTTGATTTATGAAGTCCTTTACGTGTAAAATTGTATGATGAAGGGCGACTCATATTATAAATTCGCATTTATTAAATATTAAGTACCAGTAATATAACCAGCTTAGACTAAATAAAATAAATTGAATGTTCAAAATCAAAGGTATCGCGCTCATAGCAGGGTAGGCAGAGGTTACCAAGGAACCTAGTATAAAAAGACACTCTGTTCCCATTGACACAGTGTTGAGTGGCGGAACTTAACGCCACGTGTTACCTCGTTACCAGAGCGGAGAAATGAAAATATTAAATATTTTATTCCCTCGAGTGAGAATCGAACTCTCAACCTGCCACGTTTACTGTCGCACACTTGTGGCCCTGCGCCACGAACACCTCAGAAGTTTAAAATTTACTAAAATAGTAGTTTTAATTAAGCGAAAATTAAATAATGGAGCGTTAAGAACACTACCTCATTATCTCTGCTATATGCAGAATACAGTGTGAAGCTGTTTTTTGTATTTATTTCATTATTAATTACATTATACTTTGAAAATTTATTAATATTTAATAACGCGAATATTGCAGGCCAAACTTGCATACAAAAAAATTTTTGTTTAATGACACAAAAAGTGATTTTAAATGAAAATGAAAAAAAAACATTTCAATCTTTATAGGTCTGAGCAAAAGAAATATAACAACACTATTTATGATATTAAAAAAAAAATATATTATTTCGACTTAATTTGATTTAAAAAAAATAATGAAAATAAGAACAGTATGAAAATTTATATATATATAAATTATTTGAATAACACTAGCCATACTATAAACGTGATCGCGAGCAGTGCGTCAGCAAGTCAACTTTGAATGATAACAAGAAACATTCGCAGAGCAAATACCTGATAAGACATATAAATAATAATTATATTTTAATATACGCAAACAGTACATCGCTATCGCCAAAAGCAACGATAATTATTGATTTTGCATCGAAATAATTGATTTTTTTTTATCAGCAGTACATTTATTAGCAGTACAGAAAGAACCTCCCGCTTTCTGAAACACATGTAAGGGAAATATAATTGTTCTAAAAAGAATCGTTCCCTTGTGTGGAAATCGAATCTAAAGCCATCTCATTTATATTCAGATCCAAAAATAACTTAATATTATTATTAAGATTAAATAAGGCGTGAGGGCGTTATAGCACGTGCCACAGTAGTAGGTTTGATTCCACACAGAAAAATTATATATTTAATATTCTACATTTCCTGGCTAAGCTAAAAAACGTACTGTATCATGTCTCAACACTGTAGCAACTAAAGTGTATGTGATCATTATAAGTAAGAAAATGTTTAACAATTTTACTGCTAGCTTAATAGTAAACTAACAGTTAATAATTACACACACACCCACAATGATATATAGCAATTCTTCTATTGACAACTTTGAGTGGATTTAGAATTTTTCTTTCTACTTCTTCGAGTCCATGCAAACACTTATGGAGCCAATCGTGGCACTGAAGCACAATCGTAAGACTGTAAAATGTGATAGGTTGTGGATTCGATTCTACAGAATTCGGCGGAAAGTGGTGTTCGTCGTAGTGTCTTAACACTAGGCTTCGGCAACAAGCCGCAGCGTGTGGAAAACCGCGCTAAGCTGAAATATATTTAACTTTTTTATGTTAAGCTTAAAGTTTCCTACATTTATCGTGAACTGACCTCGTCTAGACATGATGAATATTGAGCACGCTTCCGGCAGACAGCCGCCGAAGGCGAGGAAGGTCATACCCATCACGGACTCGGGTATGAAAAATGTATGGCCTGAAATGAAAAGAACGATCAAGTATTTATCTATACTTCTATACAACTATAATATTATAAAGCTTAATAGTATGTTTAGTGGATCGCACTCTCTCAGGAACTAGTAGTTCAGATTGAAAATAATACTTTCGTTTTATTATACCTTATACCATTTCTCGAAGAACTACTTACGATGAGTAATAAATATATGCGATATGTTGTCATATGTCACACGCAATCCATAAATCAAATTATTTTCATTTGACCACGGGGAAGAACCCCTAAGAAAAAACTTGGTTGTCATATAAGTGGACAAGTATTTATATGCAACCAACCCGACTGCATAATTATTGTATCTTAATGTGTATATTTAACAGTCAACAATGGAACATAGGAACAGACATACACTCTCAAAATTACACCCTCCTTTTGAGCCCAAAATGGTTAAACCTTGCCGCAGCCGGTTAAAAAATATATCACAACAATTGTTGCCGAAGGCAATAACCACTTTGTAATTAATATTAACAACATTAGTACTATCGTTGCCATGAAATACTTTCCTTTAATATTCTCATTAAATTTATCCTTTCATAAAAGGAAAAAAAAATAAAATAATTATAAATAGACGCTATTATGGTACGAGTAGGTATAGTGTACAAAAAAACTGATACATAATTGTTGCTATGAATTCAAAAGCCGTTTCTAAAAATTTGTAAAACAATCTGGGCGTTTCCGGTTTCATTTATTAAATAGTGGCAAAAATAATAGTAAATGCTACATTTACTTTCATAATAGATATAAAGAAAAAACTAATATTTTAAAAATGCTATACGTTTGTCCTTTACATACAGTGATTGTGATTGTACGATGATATTGTAGCCTTGTTTATTAAATTGACGCTCAGGTGGAGACTTGGTAACCTGTTACGGGTGACCTGTTACGGGACCCGTGTTACGGGTCTCGTACCTATCACAGGCACCAGCAGCTCGCAACATGTCAATGTTCAAATGGCTTCACTTACTGTACTTATTACTCTGTGTTCTTCTAAATCTAAATCTTTCCTGCATACAACTCGCAAAGGTGTATCTTAAAAATAAAACAAGTATTACACGGTTGTAGATTCAATTCCAATTCGAAAGAATATTATTATTATTATTATAGACCTATTTTTTTAGCTTAATGGCTAGTTTTGACACGTTACAGCACAAGAACAAAATCTAGCATTCAGACATTTTCCGCTTTTCGTCCAAGACGGCAGAACTCAACGCCGCATTTCGTTTTAAAATAAAAAAGAAAGGAAAAATGACTGTGTATGGTACCAAATATATTTTTAAATTTGATCTAGTTACATCTGGGTCATTGTCATTTCTCAACAATCAACAAGTGTTGACAAACCTACAAATAATCATTCAACAAAATAAACACACTCTATTATTATTATTATTAGACGGATTGGCCGTTTGAATGAAGTGCTTTTTATAAGATAACATAGAAAGTGTGTAAATTGTAGCTACGAAATGGCTCCTTTTTGTAGCAATATATTATTATAAAATATGACATATTTCAGTTTCTCGAGTTGGAATAGAACTCAAGACCCGTTTATAGTTGCACGCTTGTGCCCCTGTGTCACGACTGGCCTCAGAACCAGCTTTTACCTACGACATTGCCTCCACGGTCATATGGAAACCACTATGAGATTACAGCACAAAGGTGCTGCGGGTTGCATTGACGATTATTACAGTATAGTAATCCCCAATAAATTGTCTATCCACTTCAAAAATTGGTTTTGAATTCAAACCCGTAGCTCCTGAGATTAGCAACCAAATATATTTTTAACAAAAAAAAAAACAAATTAACCCGTACAGCATAGAAGGCAGTGAGAACCTAGGTTCTCACAACCTCGCCATTTTTGCCTCTACATAAGAGATGAAATAAAAATACAAATCATATTAAATTCACACGTTTCATACTTCACTCGATGAAATGAAAATTTCATATAAGTTTTCATTTCATCAAGTGAAGATCGAACCCACAACCGCTCTTGCAATCACACACTTGTGCCTCTGCGCCACGCCTCAAATTAAAAGACATTTCTCAGTTTTGTAATATTGGTATAGATATAGACAGTATAAATTTAAAAAATACTTTCCTATTGTTATATGATATTTTACAGGAAAATGTATAACTAATGAGTCAACGATGTAAATTACTTATAATTAGAAGGTTCCTCCAGAATGTTAATATCTTAAGATTAATACTTGAAATGTAAATATAATATTATATTTATAATAAATAAGTTCATAATAAGTGAGGAAGGAGTGTCTTAGTCGTCTACTTCGTCTTACATCGAGGTTCCCTCTGCCTACCCTGCGGGATACAGCGTGAAGCTGAAAGAAAAATTTAAATAAATCATAAAGTAATTTCATAATGAGCCCGTCGTGGCGCAGCGGCATAAACTCTGACTGCAAACGCCATAGTTATAGGTTCGATTCCCCCCTGGGAGAGTTTCTTCCTTATTCTGGTAACAAGAAGTTCCAACACTCGACACACCATGTCACAAATTGTAAAAAGTACGATTACCCTCCGGCCAGTATGTTGAAAAGGTTGATGATAGTGGACGGCGCTACAGAGGCATTTGGCACTCCATTTCCCCTGGCTACCTCGCAATGAACAGTCAAGGGCACAAGTGTGACTGTAGACAAAGCCTCCTGAATTCGGTGGAAAGTGGGGAATGGAGTGTCTTAACACTAGGCTATAGTCTGTCTACCCTTCTGTGTGCGAATAGTGTGAAGGTAAAAAAAACTTATATTATCCTTACCCAAAACAGTCATACTCCAGGAAACAAAATATGAGTTGGCTCCTATCCAAACTATGCACATAACGAACGATAGTGGATAAAATCTTCTACACGTAATCGGTGAAGGCACAGTTAAGCTGAGAAGAAATTTCAAAGGCCACGTATATATCCACCAAATTTTGTAAAGCACAGAGTTCTCTTTCGGGAATCTCCACACACTCTTCTTCGGCTTCTCTTCGATTTCAACTAGAAAAAAAAAGTATTGAAAAAAATTTATGGATAGTAAAGAAAACTAATTTCGAATGAAAAAAATATATCCTTATCCCTTTATATAGTATAAAAGGCGCTTTCCATCAATGTTCACTTATATCTTACAAAGAAAACAATGACTTTTGATTGAGTGTTTTATAATTAAATATTTATGTTATCATTCAAAGGTAAGTTTTATTAAATAAAATTTTAAGTACTCAAATTGTTTTTAAGCTAATTTCAGCTGGCCGATCATATATAAGAAAACCATTTTCAACACAAACTATAATAAATTATGAAATATCTAATCGATAAGCCAATTGGAAAATGATTAAATTTTTTGCGTTTTTCTCGAGTACAAAAAAGTTCTATTTTTCAACTTCAGCCTCTCCTTCTCTTTTCTCCTCTCCTACTCCTTTCCCCACTTTCTGCCGAATTCTGAAGGCAATGAGTGTTGTGAGTAGCGGATCTCTACGCCGCGCTTTGCCTCTATACCAGAGCGAGGAAACGAAAATAGTAAATGTAGTGGGAATCGAACCCAAAACATGTCCGGTTTACAGTAAGACCACAAATTAAAAAGAGCATCGCAGTATGGTGACGCAAATTTTTTTCACTAGAAAAGACCGTGACCTCTTCGTGTTTATTGCCTCTCACGATATATAATTATTTCTATTGTCTTTTTTTATTTCCATTTACTATTGTAACCGTCAACGGAATGGTAGTAGGTTCGATCCACACTTGGCAATAAATTATAGTTGAGTTATTCAATTTTAGTTGAGACAAAGCACGCTGTTAAGTCCCGACAGAACTGGGGAATGGAAGTGTCTTAGGCTCAAGATAACCTTAATTAACCTTTATTTCATAAAGTCACCTTTTTCCTCAACTGACACTTTTTCATTTGAATTGTTGCTTATTTGCGTTTCGTTGTTATTGAAGCCGCTGTTGTCGAGACCCTCTTCTATGACTTTGGTGTCGATAGAAACTTTATCTGCATACAAAATAATATTGACATAAATAATATATAGATATTAATATATTTATATTAAATACAATTTTATTATTTTATTGAAGGACAGGCCCTGTCGTGGCCCAGGGGCACAAGCGTGTCACCAAATTAATTATTTAATTTCTCACAAAGTTTTGAATAATTGAACAGAGAGAGCTTATTACTGGTTTCTTAATGCCTACCCTGCTATCGGTTACACGGGATAAAGAGTGAAACTAAAAAAAGAGACAATCAGAATTACCTTTGCGGCATCCGGCGAACAGTTTGCTGAACAATGCAAATATCCTCATACTGTTGAACATTATGATGAAGTAGCATATATAGAGTATACCCAGAACCATGGCCTCGTACCAGACCACTAAGCCGTCCCATACAATTGCGACTAGCACACCAACGTTTACCATATAAATTATGACATCTCGCGTAACTGGACCTCGATCTATGGCGATTGGCTGAAAGGAAGTATATTATATATATTATTATATGTATATATATATTATTTTTTACATATAAATTATTTTTAATTATAGCTATTTGAAAAACATTTTAAAAAGATATTAAGATATGATATTTTCCTCTTCGTATTATGTACATATTAAGTATTTTGTGATAATGATTACACGATAATGATTGTGGCACAGCACCGTACCTCTTACCACATAACCGATAGATGGATAAGCAAATCAGATGTAGGAAAATATTTATATTTTAGTTTTCTGGCTTTGGCAGAAAAACAAAGTACGGCATTGAGTTCCGCAAATAAACGCGCAATGTCTCGAAAATTGAGTTGAAAGTTGGGATTGGAGTGTCTTGACGACACTCCATTCTCTACTTTTTGTTGAACTCTGGAGGCATTGCATGTTGAGTAGCAGAAGCTAACGCTGCGCTTTGCCTCGACACGACAGCCAAGAAATGGTAATATAAACGTAAATAAATATTTCTCTTCCTCGAGTGAAAATAGAACCCACAACCGTCGCCTTACAGTCACACCCCTTGCGCCGCTGCGCCACGATGGTCTCTAATTCTACGGCCTCAACGTTTTTAATACATTTTGAAATTGTTTGAAAGTAAATAAATATTGAGAGTTGAAGCATAATATTTTGTATCTTTTTGTAAAATATAAAGATTATATATGTATTAGCACGTCGACAATAAAAAATAAATACGCAACGGATGGCTTTAACAAAATAATTATTCGATGTTTTTTATATTCAGATATTACCACTAAATAGAGCCAATATATTTTAGCAAAAGCGAATTTCAATTTAGGTGGTGAATTCCTTAAAAAACCCGTGAAGCTTAAGCGATTTCAGCTATGCATGCGTTTTACCTCAAACAGTGGCAACATCTCTAAACAATAATAAACACGTATTTATTATAATTTCACATTACTTCAGCCTACCTTGTTATATTACAAAACAGACTATTATTTCTTATTTCACCAATGTTTTCTGATTCTGAGCTGAAATCTAAATTAACTTACCGCAATCGCAGCAAGGCCCCCGACGGCAGCCACTCCCAGTACGTTGAAGATGGCAGAACCGACTATAGTTCCGATGCCCATGTCAGATTGAGTGAGAAAGGTGGAGATCACGTTCACGAAAAATTCCGGACACGACGTAGCCACCGACATAAACGTAGCTGCTGCCACGTTCTATAAAAAAGTGATATTATTATTTCCTATTTTTTTTTTTCATATTTTTTAAGCGACAACCTGGTGTTGAAAATTTACATATTTCATTTTCTATGTAATTTTCATCGTTTTTTCATCTAGCCAGATCAGACTAACGTCTGGATTCCAAATATTGTCCCCTAAAATGTAATTTCGGTCCACAATAATTGCATTTATTCTGATATTTTTCTTCTGCGTCATATTAGTCTTAAGTTTTTCATTTTTTGGGTGAACGCGCTGTCATCAGAAACAATAGAAGCAGCTTCACGGTGCATCCCCCACATAGCAGTTTAGACAGAGGAGATCTAGTGCTAAGACACTCCGTTCCCCACTTTCCGCCAAATTTTTCAATGCATTGCGTGTTGAGTAGCGGAACTCAACGCCGCCATTCATTGTATGAATGTATGAATTGAATATCAAACCCACAACTTGTGACCCTTCGAACCTCGACCTTCGAGTCCACTTTGTCTGCGGTCAGAGGCAACGTTCGAAAAGGATTATACATCCAACGATTGTTCAGAAACCTCAGTTAGTTACGAGTGGAATTCATATAGTTAGACACGAACTTGTATTATTCTAGTATTTCAGTGTAAGAGCTCGCTTATTATTTTAATACTAGTATATTATTTTAAATTAGGTCAGAACGAGATGTTCAATTGAATTCAAATTTCGCACGAGAGTCACTTTGTTATGATATTATATTAAAAAAATATATAATTCAGATGATTGAGAAAGGATAAAAAGAAGATTAAATTGGGTATTTTGGCGCAAATTTTACTATCGCTATGAAGCTGAAGAGCTCGTTTGGTTGAACTCGATAATCTCAGGAATTATTGATTCAATTTTTAAAAAATATTTTCATATTGTATTATAATTATCGAAAATAGTTATTTTTATATGACCACGCCGACGAACCCGCAGATAGAAATGTAGCATATAAAAGAGTTTCATTACATCTATAAAGAGTCACACATACAATTAAGTTTCACCTAGTTAGAAATATTTCTTATAAATTTTTAACGTGCTGAAAGTTTTCCAGGATGAGCAGGATTTTTTTTTTTTTCCAATCACGCTACGTTCAAAATTTTATACATAATTTAACAAAAGTGCACATAAAGAATTACTTACTATATATATTTTACTAACCTGCGGTATCTTTAGGTCTTCACATATAATTTCCACGCACGGGATGAAATAATCATTGCACACTATTGCTAGTAGAGTGAAAGTGTAAATACCGAATATAACATACAGTATAAACGCACCCTCCCTCAGTTGAGTCTCTGAAAATAAAATTATACTAAAAAATAGCTTCATGCATTTCCCCGTATATCAGGAAAACGTAGTGGTAGCCTACCCATGACCACGTTTATAGTCATCGCTCTCCCACTGTGCCGATTTAACCCGAGTCCGGAGAATCGAAATCGTTAAAAATGAACAATGAAATTTAGTGTAGTATGCAGAAAGAACCTATTGTTAGGCTATTCAATTTTCTCCTCTGGCTTGGAGTCGTCTTTCGCAGTTGAAGCCGGGCTATACACGCATTTCGGTTATAATTAAAAACTTAAATTTTTATGTATATTTTAAACATTACATGCATTTAGATGAAATACAAAATTAGCTTTTTGATTTTCATTTCTATATATTTTTTTTTATTTTTACCTTCAGCAAGAAGACTAATGTTAAGACTCTCCGTACCTACTTTCCGCTGAATTTTGGAGACATTGCGTGTTGAGTGGCGCAACTGCACATGCACCTGGGCCACGACTGGCTTTCATATTAATTAAAATTATAATACGCAGCCTCAACATAAATATTAATTTCATAATTATAATTTAGAATTGTAATATAACCTTACCATCAAAGATCCCTTCAGGAAAGCTATCAACCGAATCCCCAGACGACCTCTCGACTTCCTGTATAATATTCCCCACGACTTCCGTTTTGGTCCTCAGCCAGGGCCTCCAGTGCCATGTCTCCGACTCTTCAGTCAGCCTCTTCATGAGCTCTCTCGTTATATACACTTTGTCACCATTATCGTTTAATACTTCTATATATCCATCATCTGTCACATCTGAAATAATTTACACTTCACTTTTCACTTATCTTTGATATAATCGTACGAAAAACGGCAACACTGATTTTTTTTATGATTTTTTAATATGAAGTAATAATCAAAGAATGCAATAAGCCGTGCAATTTAAATAGACTTGCCAGTTCAATAGACGCGCTACGACTGCACTAAAGGATAAAAGCGGAAAAAAAAATCTATTAAAATATAATACAAATATTTATATAACACAGACAAACAAAACGCTATCCTAATGATGCTAGCAGCTGTAGAATAATGCAAGTGCTGGATCCATTCTCAAATTACAGGGCATTTATCACTTTTTGTTCGGTAATATCGAGTGATAACCTGTTGGTAGAGAAATTAATTTATATATCGCTTTAGTAATAAAATTGGCAAAAGTATATTTAAAGGGAGTTTCTAGCACACTGATGAGAGATGATGTGACAGGTTAATGAAAAACTTATAGTTAATATTATTTTTTTTTTTTCATTTCTTCGTAATTTTTTTAACTTCATGTGGAGTAAACATTTCCAAATAAATTTTTAGGTTCATATGGTACCCTTACAGCTGCACCTGCATGTAGCTACACCTGCATACAGCAGAGCAGGCAGAGCTACGGCCTCACACACCACCACTTTTATATAAACAAATAATCAAATATACTCACTAAAATCCTCTAAAGCCACTGTGTACGTAATCGTGATCCATATCGTGGCAGCCACAACTAACAACTTGGACGGCAGCATTTCCAAAAATTCTTCTTAATTTAAAAAAAAACCGTTCCTGTCACCTATTGATAGTTAATTGGATTTTAATTATTTAGATATAAAACATTCATTTTACTGTAGATAACAGTACGATTACTTTCTTAGTATAATAATTTAGATGTCTTGTATATATTTCATTCAAAAAACATATTAGTTAGTTATTTAGAGTTTTTTGATGACGTGTAGATAATGTGGATGTGACTACAGATTAATAAAAAGTGGCTTTATAAAAAAATTATGATACTGTTACATTTTCTTTATTTTTTTTATTTCAGCTTCACGTTGTAACTCATATATATATATAGCAAGGTAGGGAGGGAGAACCTAGTGTTCAGACACTCCGTTCTACAATTTACAAGGCCACAAGTGGTGAAACTCGACGCTTCACTATTTTCGTTAAAACAGGAAAATTAAAGTTATTCATGCTCGAAGATCGAACCCACAATCATCGTATTACAGTTACAAACTGTACTGAATCAAGATAGCCTCATTCGATGGTTAATGTGGAGTAAGTTAAAAAAAATTAATAATTAGACCAAATCGTAAAACAGAAAAAAAACATAACAGAAACAAATCAAAAGATATATGTTATATATTTCTGGTATAGAATCGGTAGGTACAAAAATATAGTATTACTATTTTACCATATGATATATATATATATATATATATATATATATATATATATATATATATATAAAAGAGGTGCAAATGTGTAAACATGTTAATAACTATAATAATTAAATAATGGTTATTTTATCTCTATATATTATTATGTATATAGTAATGTATATAGAATATATTTATTTGAAAAACCCCAAGAGCGTCGTAATATTTTTTAATACAGCTAAGGCGCAATGTTAAGGATAAAATTTAATAAAACGATACCCGTCGCCTACAACTGTGTTTCCGTACACTTCAAGACGTACAATGGAAAAACCCGTTTTTTTCCGTTACAAATTTTGGGAAATCTTCTCGTAGTCCCCTACACTCGACAATCTACCTACACGCCGAATTTATTTACTTTTAAGTTCTCTAGTTTAGATTGTGCTTCGTCTGTTGATCAGACTACAGATATGCAGATACTTTTTTATAAACATCACACAGTATCCCGCACACAGCAGGGTAGGCAAAGAGAACCTCATGTTAAGACACTCCGTTCCCCACTTTCTTCTGGAGGCATTGCGTGTTGAGTGGCGGAACTCAACGCCGCGCTTTGCCTCGATACCTACACAATATTTTCTTTCCTTGAGTGTAAATCGAACCCACAACCAGTCAATTTTGCAACACATTTAGTGCCCCTGCGCCACAACGGACCTCATTTTACAACAATTCAAATAAAATTAATTACTGTACATATTTAATACTAATTCTATTGTTATATTGTTTATAAAGTTCCATACTTCACCCCTAAAAACGGAATCCTTATAGGATGACTTTGCTGTCTGTCTGTCCGTTCCTTGTCCGAAATATTCAGATTAAAGATGCCCTAGAGCGCATTTCAAATTTCTAAGTCTCAACGTTTATGCTCCATTTTTTGTGAAGTTCACCGCAGTAACCTATAGAGTACTTGGCACAAAGTGTGAACTTACAATACAAATAAAGGAAAAAATCCGGAAAGTAAAAAATTGTATGTCAGTACAATTTTATTTTGGGCTCCGACTCGCACTTGACCAGCTTTTTAGTGAACATTGAAAGACGAAAGATACCGATACTATGAAAAAACTTCTGTCAACAATTGTGTCCATTGTGGCGCAATGGAACGGCGGACTGTAAATAATTTTATTTAAGGTCGGTTCTTCTCAGGAGAAAGGTGAAATTTAAATTACTCTTATTCCACCTTGTGCTAAGACAAATCGCGGCGTTGGGCTCCGCCAACTGACACATAACGTTTCGAATCCGGGTGGAAAGTGCCACTTCACCAATTTTCAATACTAAAGCCATTGAAAATATTTCTGAGGCGACATATGAATAACCATCACGGACGCCATTTTATCGGATGGGTGGGTGTGGAGGCTTCGAGTGAAAATAGTAAAATTTGATATTTATTCTTTTAATATTATTAATTTAAGGTTAATTAATATTATTAATTTAGAGAAGGTTAATTAATATTATTAATTTCTCCGAGTGGGAATCGAACCCACATCCATCGCGTTTAATGATAGACGATCTAATATAATACGAGACGATATAATATATATCTAATATTTTCTTTGCTTATATCTCATAATAAGATTGAAATGGTCAAACGTGGGTTTAAATACGAGTACTAATATATTAAAAGGTATTGAATCCACAAAGAGAAATATTAATTGCGTTTGGCTCACATATGAATTCAACTACTTATTAATCAATATAATAGGTATTTAAATCCTTTGTTTATCGAATATCGATGTGGATGAAAGTATTTAATTTATAATAAACTAATTACTTGCTTACGTATTAATAAGTCGCTCTTAACTTTGAGGTCAATCTTGAGATGCCGTTTTCATTCATAGATTATAATTTCTATCACTATCCAACCTAACTACATGCGAAATTACATTTTTCTAAGTCTTATTGTTTTATTTGTGCGTTATCAGTCACTGATTCGTTTTGTATAATATTACTATAGACAACTTTATGATTCTCAGTATGGATATATTAAGAGAAGAAAAACCAGCTACATGTTTTCTTAGTAGATTAGAGCTAAGCTATTAACGCTAAGACACTACTGGCAAATCTCCGAACGAAATTGAGACACACTATGCCTTGAAGCACAGAACTTGACGGGAAGTGGCGTTTCATTCCTCGTGTCGTACGGAAACAGAATGCCATAGCCTTCTGCTTATCCTTCTATGTGCGGGACACACCGTGAAGTAAAAAAAATTAACTGGAGAGCAATTTTACTAAGTAGGAATCGAATCCACACCCATTGCGTTTAGTCAAATGTTGTACCACTGCGCTACTACAGCTTCCATCTTGGAAAGAAGCTACTTTTTTAGAGAAGAAGAAATTAGTAATTTTTTTTAATACAGTAATTATGGTAATAATAAATCCGATACAAAATTTTGTTCTAATAACTTTTATAATAAACAAATAAATTTCCATTTTTTTTTGTTTACTCAAAACTAAATATAGGCGTTATGTAACGGTAATCGGTTTCAGAAACTGCTCACGAGTCGAATAATCGCATAAGAAACACATAACGATTATTCCACATACATTGTTTCATGCCAGTTACCAGTACGACATTTGTCAAAAGCAAATGCGGCAAAACTGTAACCGATTTTAATAGATTAATTATAAAATAGTAATCTACCTTATTACGTTCCGAAAGAAAAGACCGACATCAATACTCGAATTTAAATGCAATTAGATTGAACATTATTTTCTTATTGATTCTTAGAATTCCTCCAGAATTCGACAGAAAGTAGAGAACGGAGTGTCTTAACGGAGGTTCCCTCTGCCTACCCTGCTGTGTGCGGGATACAGCGTGAAGCTATACATAGTTATAGCTATAAATATTATTGATTATACACTCTGTGAAAAGAAACGGTGATCCTAGACTTTAAAATAAGTAAATGCCTAAGTTAAATGGTATAGAATTGAAAATAGTGCTACAAAAGAGAAATTACACTGATTATAAATAAGATTTTTGAATATTCGCAAAATTTGTTATTTTTAATTGCTATTTATATTTACTTGAAACAAACAAAAAGTGAACCCAATTATATATAGATAATTATATAAATAGAAAATATCGCATTGCACATTCACTTTCTCTATTAAATGACTGTTTACGATGAGGCTGTATAATATCGTATATAGATTAACTTTACACAATATAAACTAAAAAATCCATAAAAGATACACAAACCAACGCAAAATAAAATATTATATTTTAATGCAAAAAAAATCATTCTACACGAAAAAAATCACATACATAGATGATAACATTACTCTCTATAGCGTTATAAAAAATTTAAAAAAAAAAGGTATTCTGCTTTCAACCCAAATCAAAGATATCAATGAATTTACACCAAACGCGAAGTGAAAATAATAAAAAAACCATACCAAAAAAAAATAACATCACAATAACGGACGATTTTTATAGTATCCACTACCGCCGCTAAAGACACAGCACTAAATACTTACTATACGTATTAATGGGACACAGAAAGAACAAACTATTTATTTATATATATATACATATAACATTTTCGTCCATACAAATTTAAACAGTGGCACGCGCTTGGATCTGCATGGATTCCATTCCGAACACTGTTTCAGTGATATGAACGCTTGCCGTTTTTAAAGAGATAATCTTAATTGATAAGAAGTTGTCACCGATTAGTAGTTACAATTACGTATTATATACGAGTGCATGTCTATTGTATATTGAATTATTGAATGTATTTAAATCAGCATCACGCTGTATCCCGCACACGGCAGGGTAAGCAGAGGGTACATAGTGTTAAGACACTCCGTTCCCCACTTTCCGTCGAATTCCAGAAGCATTGCGTGCTGAGTGGTGTAATTAAACGCCGCGCTTAAAATCGCAACCGAGCGAAATATGCGAAATAGAAATATAAGCTTAAATCGAACCCACAACCTGTCGCGTTTACAGTGACACTTTGTGCGTCTGCACCACGACTGGCCTCAATATCTGTCTGACCTTGAATGTATATGTTATATTTGATATTATTATTTTAATATAATACACTCCAATACTAAAATCGGCATGGGGTCGTGGGTGGCGGTGATCACCTACCATCGGGTGACCCGAAAGCGAGTTTGCCTTGTTCTTTGCCAGAAAAAAAAGGAACCCTCCGAAAAAACACGTTGCCATAAAAACCTAGCATGGTATTTTACAATTATATAAGAAAAAATATTGGAATAGTTTAACGAAATTGATGTATTTACATTTTCCTTGATAAAAATATATTTTCTCTAACAAGTAGGTATAGGTAAGCTAAAGAACAATCATTACTAGCTAATGATTAAGGTAATCTTACATTACCTGTATATATTGTATGTTAATATAGGTAATATTTAATTATCACTAGGACAATAAAATTTAATTATAACAAAAATTTGGAGGAAACTGGGGACCCAATGTGTATTAATGAGGGTCGAAGTGGGTTCACATTAGTGAAGCTAAAAAAAGCAAGAAAAATTATCGGGCGATCGTGTTGGATTAGAATATATATATATATATATATGTGTAGCCTGACTAGCAGAACTAGGATATTTAGATATAAAAATTTTGGTCGGGAAAGGTGTTTCTTAACATTAGGTTCCCTCTTTCTACCCTGCTTTATGCAGAATACAGCGAGAAGCTGATTTTGTTTTTTTTTTAAAAGAACACCACGTACCGTTTATCCCAATCTATAAATATTACTGTGACAGTAAAATTTAGTTATTTAATCTTATACTAGCTTTATGTATTCTGCACACAGCAGGGTGGAGAACCTAGTGTTAAGAGCCTCCATTCCTCGTGAAGCGAATGGGAAGCGAACCCGCGAACTGTCACGTTTACAGTCATTGCGCCACGTTCTGCCTCAAATTTAAACACAAACAGAAAAAAGAAATGTTCCAAGTGATAATCATAATAAGTAAGTTGAATATTACTAAAAGAAATAGGAATTTCTGTACAATAAATTTTCCTGTATTCTAAGCGGCCTTACTAGCACACACCATAAGCGTATTGTTTTTAATCACGATTTTACTATACACTTTAAATAGCTCATGCATAAATTACTATAATATTATTATTATTAATAACACTTATTATATTTGTTATTTACGTACTAATTACGTACTTTAATGTAATTTTGTTGAACACTTTTTTAAGAGAATCTAAAGAAATATCAACTGTAGTTTCATAGAAAAAAAAATTAGCTTCACGCTGTATCCCGCACACATTAATTATACTATATATATACTCTATTTTCATTTATGTCAAAAGTAAACTCCAATATTGGGACGTTCAAAGGTATATTCGGTCTGATAAAGACCAAACGCGCAATATGACTTTCTGTGAAAAGATCGAATGGTTTGTGCCAATCGTTTTGTTGCTGGACTAGACAGGTGAACAACTGAGGTATGAAATGGCTCTACAACCTCTGGATAGTGGGTGGTCGCCTATCATACTGATATGTAGTAAACACTCACTTCGGCTATACTCTGTATTTGATGTATGCCTTATTATTTTCATTATATTAATATACTTTATCATTATTGAACGATATATATATATATAGAATGTACTTATCGTCACAAGCATAGTTGTAACTACTCTACATAATGTAATTAAAACAAAGGAGATTTTACGAAAAAGTTGTTTTTTTTCAATCGAAATATGTAATAATATTATCGTTGTAAAGTAAAACGTCGTTTGTTAACAAATGACGCACACAGACACATCGATAACATCGCACTCGCCACATTCACGAAATCTAGATGCAGGTATTGGAGGTGAAGTTGAGCGTTATTTGGGTTCATTATAGATAACTGCGTAACATACAACGAGAGATATCCTATTCTCGTTAGGTTGGTTGAGTTAGACTGGCAACGTTTCGTAGTATGTTTGCAGCAGTAGATGCTTACGTTAGTGGCATCTATCTATTTGTAACTGTACAGAATGGAAATAATCATGAAACTATTATATTTTTAGGTATGGGTTTAAATATTTTACGCACATTCGCTTCCAGCTGAATATATATTTAATATATATAATTTTTTTCAGCTTCACGCTGTATCCCGCAAACAGCATGGTAGGCAGAGGGAACCTCGGTGTTAAAACACTCCGTTCCCCACTTTCTGCCGAATTCTGGAGGCATTGCGTGTTGAGTGGTAGAAATCAACGCCGCGCTTTGCCTCGACACCAGAGCGAAGAAAACTGGAAATATAAACGTAAAGAAATATTTCACTTCCTCAAAGATAATTGTGTTTTACAGCGTTTAAGCTGCAAACATTTACTGAAATATGAGATGTTATTTTAAATAAAAATTGGATTTATCCCGTAAAGTGTCCCGTACACAGCAGGATATGCAGAGGGAACGTAGTGTTAACAATCCCGTTCCCCAATTTTCGCCGAATTCTAGAGCCATTGCGCGAGACCAGGATGACGAAATGGAAATATACGTTTAAATAAATATTTTATATAAATAAAAAAAATATTACGATAAATCCAATTTTTATTTAAAATAACATCTCATATTTCAGTAGATGTTTATAGTTTAAACGCTCTGAAACGCAATTATCTGTTAAACGGTAGCCCCGGCCTTCATATAAGTTAATAGATTTAGCCGCCCGCCCACGCACCACCCCGCCCGCCTAGCTACAACATATCATGGTGTTTTATTCAATTTCCAAGACAATTTCCACGTGTAAACCTACTATGTTTACATGGGATTTTCAACAATGTAACTTGTTTATGATATTTAGTTGTTATTGTAAGTTCACAGATATGATTTTATCAACATATATTCCGCAATACGTGTTCACATGACAAGGGTGACAATTTGGGCATAATCGAGATATTCACAGAAAACAACCACAATTAATTATATTAAATAAAAACCAAAAATATAATTTTCATTATCAACTATATTGTAATTACAGAATAACTTAATTTAAATGTCACGTTTAGTGATACACTTTAATAGAGGAGTAACGGAGAAATATTGCATGTAAACTGTCGGATCTTAACGCCGCACATGGAATGGAATTGGAAGTGTAAATATTTTCTTATATAATTTGTTCTTTTGAATAGGGATCGAATATGTGTTTGTGTGTTTTCATTCAGATAAACACATGAGCCACCACGACCTCGACTATTAAAACAAAAGATCATATAAACTAAAATAAAGGCAAATAGATGTAAAAATATAATTAGTTATACCAGTTAGTTACGTTGAGAGGTAAGCGTAGTGTTGTGTTATATAAGTAATGCACAATAATTAGGTATAGCTATAAGAATTGATGTTATGATCACGATCGTGTACGCGCATATAAATATAATAAATAAGCAGTTGTTTTGTTTTTCATCTTTCTTTTACACTTTTTTTTTCACAATTAGAGACGAATCGATGTCATCCAGTATAGAGTAAGGTAGGCGGAGAGATTTCAATATCGTTCTTCTTGTTTTGACATTGTGTGAACTTAACACCGTGGCCTGTCTTGCAGAGGAATAAAAATACTTAACTACCCCGATTGGGTATCGAACGCACAACCATCACGATGACAGACGGGTACTGTTCTACTGCACTGCATGATTGCCAAGCCTCATTTCGATTTATAAAATAGGAAAAACATTTTAATAATATAAGATCACAGTCGTGACCCAGAGGCATAACCGTGTGACTGTTAACGAGACAAGTTATGGGTTAGATTCCCGCTCAAGAAAATGTAATATATACTATTTTAATTTCTTTGATCTGGAGTTGAGGTAAAGCTCGGAAATAAGTGTCGTCACTCAACACGCAGTGCATCCAGAATTCGGAGGAAAGCAGAGAGCGGAATCTTTTATCTCTAGGATACAGTGTGAAGCTGAAAAGAAAATATCTAAATATTCCTTTCGTAGGATTGGCTCTCTGGAACATGGCGTCTACTTAGAACAGTGACTACAAAAGAAATATACATATTGCATATCGTTTCATCTCATTATTATTAGCGTTTGACTGTAAAAACACGGCGATTCTGACACTCGGGGAAAATTATTATTATCATTAGCTCATTCTGGTAACAATAAAAACGCGGCGTTGAGTTCCGTCAACCAACGCGTAATATCTGGAAAACTAGGTTTCCTCTGTACTTTTTTTTTAACCCAACTTAGAATTTGTTAAGGACATAGACATAGGAGCGTACAGCTCACGGATTCGCTCACTTGATCACAAAAAAATACAGCAATTGCCGAGTTAAATAATACTTCAAATCCACATATATATTTTATTTATGAACCGATTGAAATAAAACAAGCACTAAATGTTAACGGAAAGAGAAGTTAAGGGTAATTTTTTCAACAAAAAAAGAAATTGTGAAAACTACGTTTTAATCTAATATGTACATATGGAGTGTCCATTGGTACCCATTGGTATTGGTTGGAATTTTCATATATCTCCCGTGTACAGAAAGTATTCTCTTACAATTCTCTTACAGGCATCGATAAAGTTTTAAAAGTAAAAATAAATAAAAGTAATTCAATACAGCGTGAAACTGTAATCGAGATGATCAATCGACAATCGGAGAACTTAAACTCCACCTTTCAACACACTGTCCCTATTTCAATCCGGGCGAAAAGGGGAGAACACAGTGTCTTAACACGTAGTAGCGTGACCTTTTAATGAAAGGCAGAGAAAAGCTGGGTGTTAAGATATTCCGTGTCCCATCATGACACTTTCGTTCCCCATTTTCCGCCGAATTCTTGAGACATTGCGTGCGAGTGGTAGAACTTATAGTCACACGCTTCGTGTCAATTCGTGTCATTATCCTCTATTATTTTATTACAATCCTCTATATAATTTAGATAAGAAGATAATTAAGAGAGTAAGAATGGATATATATATGTTCCTTTTTCACACAAAAAAAGAGATATAGATATTTTGTTATAAAATAACAAGTGCTCCTACACCATAAGGCATGTTTGGGTTGCAAGTACAACAATTGAAATTAATTTTCAATAATAACTAAAATTAAATCAGCTTCACGCTATATCCCGCAAACAGCAGGATAGGCAAGGAACTTAGTGCTAAGACACTCCGTTCCTCACTTTTCACCGAAATCTGGAGGGTTTGCGTTTTAATTGGCGGAACTCAACGCCGCACTTAGACTCGACATCAGAACAAAGAAATCAGAATATAAAACATGTTCATGGTAATTCTAGATTTATATCCACATATTATACATTATTTTACACAATACCGATTGAAATCTTAATTAAAATCCACATAATGATGTTTTCATTAACAGCACAATGTTCGTGAAATTTCTATGAAATTATATCAGATTTATAATTTTCTGGAATCAAACATTCCCTGTGCTGGAATTTACTAAAATCATTTTATCGGTTTGGTTGAGGTAAACAGAAATAATAAGCTATTAATGTATTTGTAAAAATTTTCAGAGTCCGCCGTCGCAAAATAGGACAGTTTCTAGGGTACGCGTTGGTTGCCAGTTCGATTCACTCTCGCGGATATTATTTTTGTCATTTTTGTAAGCTAGGTTTTTTTAACTTCTCGCTCATCCCGTAAAAAGCGATGTCCGATCCTGATCCGGTCCTGGACCAGAGTAAATGGTCTGATCTGGTCCCTGGACCAGAGTAAAACTTAAGTCATTTCGTTTTTCTTTTCCCGTGTAGTTCACCAGACAATGCATACTTTGCGAGACGAGTAGTAGCGAGAGAGTATTTCACGCCAAAATACCGATTGGCCCTGTATAGGGCCCAGGTTCGACCTCATTTGGAGTGTTGTTCTCATCTCTGGCCTGGTGCACCCCAGCATCAGTTTGACCCATTTGATGGCATACAACGTAGAGCCGTTCGAATCGTTGTGGAGCCAATGATCTGTGCAGGGCTTGACAAATTGGCTTTGCGTAGAGATGTCTCCTCCTCTTGTTTGACCTTCAAAAGGTAGACACAAGGGTCGTGGATTCGAATCCAATTCGGAGGAAAGATTATATTTCAATTATGTACTCGTATTTTCACGCGGGTGTCCGTACCCTGATCCTTTGTTTTTTCTGCCTGCTGTACAGAAAAACAACGTATAAAATGGAACTTATAAATACCATGAAGTAAAATTGCGGTAATGACCTAATCACGGTGTAATCTATTGTAATTGGTAGAATGGTATCTTCTAAACACATGCAATTAATACTGAAAGTAACACCGTGTTGTTGCATAACTAAGCAAATATCTACACACATTGTCACGGTAAGCGGTACCATATAGTACCATATCCAGTCCTAGTAATGAACTCTGCTGTCTGTCTATCTGTCCGTCTGTCAACAGGCTATATCTCTAAAACAATTATAGTGAGACAATTAAAATATTCACATATCATGTATATCTGTTGCCGCTATAACATCAACTACATAAAATAGAACAATCAATATTTAAGATGGTCCAATGGCAATAGACGTTTTTTTTCCGTTTTTATAGATGAGTATGGAGACGTTTGTGCGCGAATCTGACTCGCACTTGGACGATTTTTATTTTTATCTTTGCACATGCACAGATAAGGAAAACTATAATAGTATTAACATGATTTACGGGAAGGGCTAATTATATAAAGCGCAATTTTAAATAATACAGCCCTTGTGACAGCATTATGCCTAACCAGCTTCACTCTGTATCCCGTTTATAGTATAGTAGTACATTCGAGACACTCCAAAGGCATTGGACTTAATGGTTTGACGCCTCCCACATACCTACCCAACCTACCCAATAAAACCTCACGGTGCTCATCCTCCTGACGACCCTCCTACGGGCCGGGTCTACAGGTCTACAGGTCTACAGGTCTACAGGTCTACAGGTCTACAGATGTCAAAGACCACAGTGTTCTCTTACACCAAGTGCTTTTTTTCTGCCTATTTCTTAAACGAATTATTTCTAACCACCGATGAAAATAAAAAGGTGTTAGAAATCTGCTGTATCTGCCATGTACATATTTATATGGGTGTACACGTCTTTCTGTCTGTCTGTCTGTAGCATCGTATCCTCCAAATGGTGAACAGATTTAGATTTTTGCTTGAAAGGTTTACTACTAGTTCTACTGCTAGAACTTTGTCGAGTGTTCTTAGCCATGATTCAAGATTCAAGAATATGTTCAACGGTTTGAAGATAATCACTAATTTTGTTTGTTTACTTTTAAGACCTTTTTGTGTCGTACATTTTTATTTATATATAGTGCATGGACGTGAAAGAATTTAAACATAAACATTCCCCTTTCGAACACGCCACATTCCTGTAAACCTTTAGGCAATTAAATTACGCTTTTATTAATTACGCAATTACGCTTCAACGGCGTCAATAAACTTCATATATAATAAGCGTTTATATCATATAAAATGTAAAAACATTCAATTTCAAATGACAAAAACACAAATAAATCAATTTGATACAATAATGAGGCAGATTCTCGATAAGGGCTGTGTATGACGTTTGAATAATTCTGTAGAAAATGCAATTATCTTTTAATAATTTTGTCTACATTTCAATCTGAAATATATCTTGGATATATTGATTTTATATCTAGATTAATTGATTTGATGATTTTTTTAATTCATTATATTGAAATAAATTATTAACATTATATATATATATATATTCGTTATATATACTGGTATCGAGGTTTTAGGGGCTGCGGGCGCGCCGCTGGTTAAATGATCTTTATCATTATATATTATATAATAAACAGAATTGACTTACACTCAAATGTGTAAAATTAATTTACTCGTTCTGAAACACACGGCAGGGTAGGCAGTGAGAACCTAGTGTTAAGTCA